>PYUH01002420.1:0-12511 GCA_016808085.1 Suaeda aralocaspica | reverse complement strand
AGTGTCTCATCAAAATCCCATGGCTCAGGAGGGTTGGAGATGAAATCAACAAGGATTTACGAAGGGTTTGAGTTGGCCACGCAAAAGAAATACGTAGCAAGGGGAGATTGAGAGGTTGAAGGCTCGTTTAGATGAAGTCTTAACCATCATTTGGGCTCCACCAAGAAAACTCCTCTAAATCTAAAAAAGGTGGATGGGCTCTCATCAAGTTCAAGTGAGCAAGAAAGTGTGAGAAGTGTTTCGTAAACAAAAAAGGGCTACTCATCAAGTTCTAGTGCCGAGAGGAACCTTAGATTCAAGGCCACAAACACAAGGGAAAGATGAGGGATGATGGATCGAAATTCTTAAATCGAAATTCCTGAGTTTAATGGAGGTATGGATCTTGAAAAATTTTTAGTTTGGATGCGTAGAGTTGAGAGGATTTTTCGTTACAAGAGTATGATGATCATAAAGTTCCTACAAATGAGCGGAGTTAAATCTCACTTCCTTGCAATCTATGGCTTGAAAGGAGTTCAAAGGAAAAGAAGGGGAAGGAATGTAGGTCAAAAATCTCTTCATGTAGAAGTTAAAGCGGGAGATGAGGAAACGTTTTGTCCCTCACGATTTCGAACAAAACAACTTCATTAAGATGCATACATTGAACAAGATAGAAGATCGGTTGATGAATATATTGTAGAGTTTGAAAAATTGATCATTGTTTGTGATTTGAAGAGAAGGAGGGCCCACCAAGTGGCTCGTTGTGTGGCTGGCTAGATGAAACAAAGGAGAAGGTCGATTACAACCTTATTGGACTTTTGATGAAGTTGTAGAGTGGCTGCAAGAGTTGAAAGCAAGTTGCACGTAAGCAAAAATACTACTTCAAGACTTACGATCCTAAGGAGAAAAGGGGATGACACGTTCCTCAAGAATTAAACTGTGATAAGGTTACATAACCACCCTTCATCAAGGATAAAGCTCAAATTCAAAGCCCCAAAAGTAGTGCTCCACGCATTATTTGTTCAAGTGTAAAGGGCAAGGTCACATTCAAAGGGATGGTCCTCATGCTAGGGTCACAACAATCGAAATTGGTAGATGAAAGAAAACCTTGAAGAAGAGGAGGAGGGTATGAGGAGAGGAGAGGAAGATATGCCAAATATGAAAATATGGAGGAAGAAACGGAGGAAGTCAACCAGAAACAAAGGCCAATCCTTGGTTGCGTAGGGGTCACAATCCCAAAGTGTGCAAACTTTGGAGAGTCCAGAGACAAAATTTTTTCTCAAAGGTGTGAAGTTCAAGGCAAGCTTTGTGATGTGATTATAGATACTGGGAGTTTGCCAAAGTCGTCTCTAAATTGTTGGTGGAAAAGCTCGAATTCCTACAAAGGTACATCCTCAACCATAAAAGCTACATTGGCTTAGTAACACACGAGATAGTAAGAGTAAACAACCAAGCTTTGATTGCGTTTTAAAATGGTAAATTTGAGGAATCAAGTTACTTTGTGAGTTTGTCCTATGGATGTTGTCAATATATTATTGGGTAGACTTGGCAAGAGACCGTTCGTTTGTGAAGTTTTTTAATGGGGGACGAAATACAAATGTCTATAATTGGTGCGCCAAAACTCCTAATGAGAAATCGCTTGCATGAAACCCTTGATGATTTCTAAACCCTAAGTTTAAGCATGAGTAATGATAAAGGTGGTGTGTTGGGTTGGGTGAATAAGGAGTTAGAAAAGGGAGATGGAAAAACAAGTTGATGTCTTATGGGTTGTTAGCCAAGGAGGTAAAGATGATGAAACCATGAGATCTCTGAGGGTGTGCCATCCCTGTTGAATGAGTTTTCATATGTGTTCCTAATGAGTTGCACAAGGTGTACACCATACGTGGGATTGAGCTCAAATTGAACTTATTCCTGGGTCCCAGTTCCCAACAACTGTACAGATGGTAATACAGAGGAAACAAAGGCGAAGATACAAAGCGATTTGAGGGAAGGGAGTTAATGGAGAGGGGGCTACGTGAGGGAGAGTTATGAGTCCATGTGCTGTGCCTACATTGATAGTCTAAGAAATATGGGACTTGGAGAATGTATATTGATTCAAGGGAGTTAAACAATTATAACCGTCAAGTAGAGGTTTCCGAGACCGAGATGGGACGATTTATTAGATGAATTACTGGTTCTCATTGTTTTTAGAAAATGATTTAAGAGTGGTATCATCAGATTCGATGAAAGAAGGTGACGAGTGACAAAACACGGGCTTCAAAACAAAAACTAGGGCTTAGAATGGTTAGGCATGCCTTTGGTTTAAACTAATGCACCTAGTGTTTATTGAGGTTGATGAACGAGGTTTTAGAGCCATACATGGTAAGTTGGGGTGAGTGTATTTAGTATTGATATATTGGTGTATAGTAAGAGTGTCATGATCATCTAAGGCATTTGAGGAGGTGTTTGAGACATTACGGGAACAAAAGCTTTATGCTAAGCTCGAAAAAGTGTGATTTTATGGTACCAAGGTGTGACGTTTTAAGGGGATATGACCAAAGATGGGGTTTCGGTGATCCATCTAAAGTAGAAGATATAAAATCATGCCCCAACACCTAAAAGGTGTGGAAGAGGGACGTGCTTTCATGGGGGTTAGCTCGTTTTATAGGAGGTTTGTGAGATTTTTAATCTGTGTTGCACTCCTATGACCGGGAAATGCCTTAAGAGGATAAACCAAAGGTTGAAGTGGACTAAGGGGGCACAAGAAAGCTTGACTTGAGTAAGAAGTTGCTTTGTAACCACAACCATACTAGGTACCAGATTTTGCTATTGATATTCGGATCATTTCCTCCTCTCTTAGAAGAGTTCGTCGTCAAACTCGAAGTTGATCATCAGGCACTAAGAGAGCTAAATCACCAATGTTGAAAGTAGATGAAACTCCAATATTCTCCTGGCAATTCTAATGTATTGGCATTGCCCAACCTTATTATGATCTGAAAAAACGGTCCATCACAAGAGGCATTAAGCTTATTCTTTCGTGATGGGAAACCTTCCTTCTAAAATGTAGCCAAACAAATCCCCTTCCTGTAAAAATGTTGTGATTTGTGTTTGTTTGCTCTTGCCTTGTAAATATCATTTACTTTAATTCTAGCCCTTACTCAGGTGAAGCTATGCATGTTAATCAAACCTTTGTCTTGGCATCCTTGGGGTACCAACTCCACTTTAGGAATACTTACGAAATCATTGGTAATTTAGGGTTGATTCACATAGACAATTTCGAAAGGTGAGGTTTAGAGCATAAGTAGGTGATCTTGGTAAGCAATCAGCATGACGCAAGCTTCAAATAACAATCTTTTTTTGTGTTTTACTAACCCTACCACGCAAAAGAACCCCTATGTTCGATGGTTCCCTCTGTTCGGCCATCTATTTGGGATCGATAAGATGTGCTATAACAAAAGTTTCGTACTATCAACATCCAAAGTGACTTCCAAAAGTAGCTCATGAATCTTGTGTCTCTGTCACTTACAATGGTTTTTGGAACCCCGTAACTTATGATGTGCGAAACTTTAAGGTCAGCCCCATTCCTAGCATCGTCGGTCTTGTGACATGGTGTTAAATTGAGCCATCTTTGAAAACATATCAACCACTTACCGTAAGCATCCTGCCTCTTGCTTGTCCTTGGTAAACCCAAATGAAATCCATAGAAACATCCTCCCAAGGTCCATCTGGCCATGGCATGGAGTGTAGTAGCCTTGATGAAGGCTCGCCTTTGCCTTGTGACAAGTAGCACATTGAGCAATTATAGCTTTCAACATCAACAATCTCCTTTGGCCAATAGAAATATTCTGGCAACTGGTTAGTGTATTTGTAATCCCAAAATGTACAGAAATACCCCTCCATGAGCCTCCTTACTAGTAATTCACGTATAGAACATTAGGTATGCACAATAGATTGCCTTTGAACAAAAAACCCATCATGTAGCACATAGGAACTCATAGAACACTTTGAAAGTTGCACGGCCAATATTGTCCAAAGGTCTCCATCTTGATGATAAACTGAATTATCAAACTATAAACCAAGTAACTTGAAGTTCAAAACAACCAAGCAAAAGTATTACCTGATTGACAAAAAAAAACCAAAGCATCAGCCACAACATTAGCTTCCCGTTTTGTACTTTGAGAGAAGTGAAAAGATTGCAAAAATTCAACCCATTTAGCATGTCTTGGATTCAACTTTGTTGACCATTAATGTGCTTCAAAGCTCAGAATAGAGTGTAGGATGAAGTTGATAGGCCTTAAATACTGACCCAATGATCCAAAGCTCTAATAATTGGCGTAGAATCTTGTCATACGTCGCATAGTTCACATTTGCACCATTCAATTCTCACTAACAAACGCAATTGGGCCTCTTCCTTGTACTAGAACAGCACCATTCCTACCCCACTTGCATCCATCTCAAATTCAAAGGTTTAGAAAAAATCTGGTAAGGCTGTATGGGTGTGTTACAAAGCAACTTCTTGATCAATCAAAAGCTTCTTGTGCCCCCTTAGTCCACTCAACTTTGTGTTTATCTTCTTAGACATTCGGTCATAGGAGCAACAACAGATGAAAAATTCTTCACAAAACCTCTATTATAAAAACGAGCGCTAACCCAGGAAAGCACGTACTTCTGTAACGTTTTAGTGTGGCCAGACTTTTATAGCGTCTACTTTGGATGGATCAAAGAAACCCCATCCTAGACACAATTACCCCAAGAACGTCAACTGGTACCATGAAAATAACACTTTTGAGATTAGGCATAAAGCTGTTGTTCTCGTAATGTCTCAAACACACTCCTAAAATGACTTAGATGATCATTAAAACTATTATACACAAGAAATCATCTAAATAAACACTACAAACTGACCAATGATGGATTTAAATACCTCGTTCATCAACCTCATAAACGTACTAGGTGCATTAGTTTAAAACAAAAGGCATGCTAACCATCATTAAAGCCCTAGCTTTGTTCTTAAAACTGTTTTCCACTCATCACCTTCCTTCATCGAATCTGATGATGCCACTTCTTAAATCAATTTTTGAAAAAACAATTGAGAACCATGTATTAATCCAATAAATCATCCAATCTAGGTATTAGCGAACCTATACTTGATGGTTATATTTTACTGCCCTTGAAATCAATACACATTCTCCAAGCCCATCTTTCTAGTACTATCAAGTAGGAACAGCACATGGACTCATGCTCTTCTCTCAGTACCCCCTCGGCCATTAACTCCTTAATCTGCCTTTGTATATCCTTTGTCTCCTCTGGATTACATCTGATATGCAGGCGTGTTGGGAATGAGACCAGGAATAAGATACAATCTTGATGCTCAATCCAACTGTAGTCGGGGGGAAAAAGTGGGTTGTTCGGGTGTTATTTTTCCCGTATTTGTGGTGGCAAATGAAGGGGGGTAATGAAAACGCGCGGAAAAATGCTGGAGGTAAGAATTACAGGGGGAAGGAGGGCACAAAGATAAGAGAGGAAGCGAGGGGGAGGCAGCGTTGGGAAGACAGGGTGAGAACATTACATGAGGAGAGACAGAGAACGGGGGGGCAGGCGCCACGGGCGAACGCGGGGCCACCGACAGGCAGTACACAAAGACACCTTTAGAATTACCCAGGACATCTTAGGTTTAGAAATCACTCAAAGGTTTCAATGAATGATTTCTCAGTAGGATTCTTGCGCAAATATAGACATTTGTTCGCCAGTTAAACTTCACAAAACGGTCATATTGCCAAGAGTCACTAAAATAATATCATGACAAAAACATCCGATGACAAACATCACAAAGTACTGATCCTCAAAATTTACCAATTTAAACGCCATCAAAGCTTGTTTGTGTACCTTAACCGCTGGGTGAATAACAAATGTTAGATTGTATGGTTGAGGACTGTACCTTTGTAGGAATTGCGAGGCTGTTCTATTAACAATGTAGAGACTACATTTGTGTAACTCCCAGTTATGCTATAATCACATCCCAAAGCTTGCCTTGCAACCTTACACCTTGTGAGAAAACTTTTGTCTCTTTGACTCTCCAGAATGGTTGTGAGCACTTTGAGATTGAAATACCCTACGTCATATCAGGATTGGCCTGGTGTTTTCTGGTGAACTTACTAAGGTTGTATTTCAGCCAGATGTTAATATTTGGATAACTCAGACGCTCCAGAATCCCCATACACCTCCTCCTCTTCTTCAAAGGTTTTTCCTCATCTAACCAAGTTAGAGTGTTGTGACCCTAGCAGAGCAGACAATCTATTTGAATGTTGACTTGGCCTTTCTCACTTGAAACAAAATAATGCGTGAATCAACTACTTTGAGGCTTTTGACGTGAGCTATTATCCTTGTTGCAGGGTGTGGTGTAGTAACCTTACTAAAGCTTTAACTTTGAGGAAAGGTATCACGTTCTCCTAGGTTCGTAAAGTTCTTGAGTTGCTTGGCGTACGTGCAACGTGCTTCTCAACCCTGGCTGCCACCTACAAACTGCAGCAAAGGGTAATTTAATTAAGGGGGCGGGAAGTAGAACGGAGAAATTAGGGGGATTCGTTTACTTTTAATAAGATAAAACAAGCTTATTATACAAAAAGAGCCACTGTGGGGTTCCGCTTCCTCTTCTTTAAATCACAAACCATGATCAATTTTTCGAACTCCACAATGTATTCTCAACAGATTTTTTCTATTCTTGTTCAATGATGCATTTAATGAAGTTATTTGTTCGAAGATCTGAGGGACAAAAACGTTTCCTAATCCCCGCTTTAGTGTGACCATGAAGGATTTTCGACCTACCTTCCTTCCTTCGTTTTCTTGTAACCCTCAAGCCAAGAATTGCATAGAAGTGGTTTTAACTCCGCTAATTTATAGGACTTATGATCATCATATTTCCTTTTGGAACGAAAAAAAATCCTCTCAACTCACGAATCCAATCTAGAAATTTTTCAGGATCCATACCTCATTAACTCTGGAATTCGGTTTAAGATTTGATCATCATCCCTCTCTTTCCCCTTACGTTTTGCCTTGATCTTGGTTCCTCATCGTCACTAGAGATGATGAGTCTCCCTTTTTTGGTTTACGTAATCCTCACACTTTCTTGCTCCTTGAACTTGATGATGAGCCATCCCTTGTTTAGATTTAGTGGAGTTTCTTGGTGGAAGCCATGATGGTTAAGACTTCATCTAAAGAGCCTTCAAACTCGTCATATCTCCCCTTGCATAGATTTCTTGGCTGTAGCTCTTACTTTATGCTTGCTAGCAAGCTCAACCTTCGTAAATCCTTGTGGATTTCATCTCCATCCTCTTGAGCCATGAGAATTGATAATGAATACTTGAGATGACGAAGTCTCAACGAAAGCACCAAAAGTTGATGTGAATTTTGTTATTAACAAAGCCACTCACACAAGATAAACTTAGACTACAAATGATAAAGCAACGCACCACAAATTCGAACTTCTAAGGCGAAAATTGAGAGAATTTGATTAAAGCAAAGCACCCTCAAATCCTAAAAAACACCACGTGAGATAAAGCTTAATAGCACCAAGAGCACTCACTCTCTAACTCTCACTCACAAGAAATCCTCACAATTTTGTTACTTCGTGAAACAATAAACGGAAAACAATTGGTTTAATCAATCTAATCGGAAATTTTATTGATGGATTTTGACATCCTATTTATAGCTAAACATATCACACAATATATGAATATCCTAAACAAATCCTAACTACCCTAGATTTAATGTATAAACAAACTAACATTAGGATAACAAAGATTTACTCGATATCGGATACAATCTTGCGCACCAAGGTTGTAATATGATTTTCTTAGATATTTTGAGAAACAAATCTAAGGACAATATTTCCTACTAACTAACTAAAGTTGACCAAGTCAAACAACACGGAAATCACCGTTGACAACGTTGCCCAGAATCGTCAAAATCCTTCAAAAATCCCGCCATATAACTTGCTATATTTTCCTTTGATTTTTGATCGACTTCCATTTTCAAGAACTTCAAGAAACCCTTTGAGCTTCGATCTTTATTTCAAGAAACCTTCAATTTTGTGTTTCCCATGTTTGATTCCATCAACCATGACTCATAAACTAAATAAGAAAATCACAAAACACCATATGGTAAAACCCTATCAAATGAAGTGGGAAGAAAACCCATATAGCTCAACACTCCTAAACTACTAATTATGCTTGCTTGCTCTTTACGTGAGACTTGTGCATGTCACCATGCACACGTAAAAATTCACCCTAGCCAACCCTAAGAGTCTTGTGTCTCCATAAGCCACTAACTCTCCCATGGTTGCATCTTGTTTTCCACCTTCTATCAAACCATCGAAGTTTTGCTCATTGATATTCGTATCAGGTATTTATAGTACAAATGACTTAGGACTCCTATAAAATCTTGGATAAACTCCCTAAACTATCTAGGAAATAAAACAACTCCTAAACGACTTAAACACATGCACAAACACAAGAAATTCGGCCCTCATAAGATAAACATACAACAAGATAAGTATTCCACCTCATCATTGCAAGTTGAACTTATCTTGCCTAACAAACTCTAAATAAACTAACTAATCAAGAAAATATCCTAACAACTTATCTAAATAACTAATTAACAAGATAATCATCAGATTTTAAGCTAAAAATCACAAAATATCTTGCTGCCCAAGAACTACAAAAAATCGTCAAAAACACGCCATTTTGAATGCCAACTTATACTCGTCAAGTGTTTGAACGCCAACTTACACTTGCCAATGTCGAACGCCACTTATGCTTTGTCAATGTTGAATGCCAACTTATAAACCTTCCTTTCCAAGTGTTGAACACCAAGTAATTAACCTTAAACGCCAGGTGAACGCCATGCCAAGTGATCGCCTAACTTTGAACGCCAAGTAATTAACCTTGAACGCCTAGTGGTGTGTGGCTTTATTCAAGCATGAGTGTTATGCAACAATGACCATGAGATAATCCAAAGCCATGTAGCCCAAATGAACGCCACCCTTGAATCTCAAGAAGACTTAGAATCAACTCTCTCTCTTCATTGCTTGAATCTGCTTCCTGATCATATCCCTATCACTAACTATTGTTTTCGGCACTCCACTTTAGCTTATAAGGTTTCGAATGTCTTGATGTTTTCAATTGTAGTTTATCAACCAGTTTAGATGAGACTACGTTGATACAACTACCTCCATCAACAATCAAACTACAAATAGAATTGTGTACCTTGCAACGAGTGTGAAAGATGTTTTCACGTTGCTCTTCTCCCACGGATTTGGAGTGCAAAACTCTTCTAAGAACTAAGTTGTTCTCATAAATTTCCTCCTCCTCAAAGTCACTTTCTGGCTTGCATTCTTCCTCGCCACCTTCCTCTTCCATGGCTTGTTTAAGTGCATTGGTGTATTCATCAATCTCCCTCATCTAACGCATGGTCAACACTCTAGAAGTAGGAAAATCTTTCTTGTAATGGCCATAACCCTTACACTTAAAACATGTTACCTTCGGTGTACCATCATCAAGTGTCTCAACCTTCTTTCCCTTATCACTGCTTGGAGTCACAAACTACTTTGCTTCGCTCTTAGACTCACTCATAGGCGTTGAACTTGTAGCTTTAAACCCTTGATAAGGCTTAGGTGATGGCTTAGTTATGTTCCTTTTCCTTTGCTTTTCCAATAATATGGCAGTTTTGCTGACTTCATCAAAAGATAAGTTAGGTTGTAACTCAATTTTGTCACGCACATCCACGTTAAGACCACCAATAAAACGTGCAATTTTTTGCTCCTCCCTCTCTTCAACGTCACATTGTATGGTTAGTTTTTCGAACTCAGCAATGTAATCTTCCATAGGCTTGATTCCTTGTTTCAACGTTGCCAATCTAATGTACAACTCTTGTCAATAATTTGTAGGAACAAAACGCCTTCTCAAAAGCTTCTTATGGTTTTCCCAAGTTTCGATCTTGCACTTCCCCTCACGCTGCCTACTCCTTTTGAGGTCATTGAAGCATATTTAGATAGTTTAGCAATAGCAATCTTGTAATTCTTATCTTCACTCGTGCCCTTATAATCAAAATACCTTTCCAATGCTAGTTCCCAGTCAAGGTATGTGATCTATATCTTAGGTCTAAACTAAGTGCTTGGACTCAAGATAGATTGATGGGGTAGAAAAACGTAGCAAAGGAACACTCACAATCTAAACTCTAGGGCGTTTTATTGCTTATGTGAACACTCAACACAAACACTAAAACAATGGTGAATAATTGAAGCTTTTAACTCTCAAAATTATTCGGAAAACCTTTGAAGAATTTCGTGCAAAAACCTCACACAAAATCACTCGTAAAACACAGTGCGTATTTGTTTGTAAACTTGTGATTTGAATTTTATTGAATAAAACATGGGTATTTATAGTAAAAATACCTTAGGACTCCTAAACAATCTTGGATAAACTCCCTAAACTATCTAGGAAAAACAACTCCTAAAGACACACTAATCCTAGCAAATCCGGCCTTCACAAGATAAACATACAACTTGATAAGTATGCCACCTCATTATTGTAAGTTGATCTTATCTTGCCTAACAACTCTATCAAACTAACTAATCAAGAAAATATCCTAACAACTTATCTAAATAACTCTTTAACAAGATAATTATCAGATTTTAAACTATCAATTACAAGATAACTTGTTGCCCAAGAACTTGGAAAAATAGCAAAGTACTCGCCATAACTTATCCTCGCCAAGTTTTGAACGCCATCTTACACTTGCCACTGTTGAACGCCAACTTATGCTTTGTCAATGCTGAATGCCAACTTATAAACCTTCCTTTCCAAGTGTTGAACGCCAAGTGAACGCCTAGCTAGACTTGAACGCCATGTGAACGCCTAGCTAGCCTTGAACGCCAAGTGAATGCCTAGTGGCGTGTGGCCTTATTCAAGTATGAGTGTTATGCAACAATGACCATGAGCTAATCCAAAGCCATGTAGCCCAAATGAATGCCACCCTTGAATTTCAGAACGCCACCCTTGAATCTCAGGACGACTTAGAATCAACTCTTTCTCTTCAATGCTTGAATCTGGTTCCTGATCAGTATGCTTCTACATCACCTTGGCCATCAAATTCATTCACTTCAAACTTCAAACCATGATCATCATCACTATTTGAAGGTTTAGCTTTGAGGCGAATAACTTCCGTTGTCAAACCCAAGAACAATTCTTGCAACTTGTTTGTTTGTTCTGCCAGATGCGTAATGAATTCATCACTATAAACTTTGCTTTGTTTTTCTTGATCAGCCATTGTGCTCTGATACCACTTGATCTATATCTTATGTTCAAACTAAGGGCTTGAACTTAAGAAAGATTAATTTTAAAGAAGTTCGTGAATTGGAACACTCAGAATCAACGAAAGTCGCAAACTTAGGTTAGATTGGAACACTCAACAATCTAGTTCTAAGGTTGTTTTAATCTTTGCGAGAACAATCAATCACAAATACCAAAACTAAGGTGAATATTTTGAAGCTTCTAACTCTCAAAACACTCGAAATCCTTTTGTAATTTTGGGTGAAACTCTCACACAAAATAACGCATAACAAGTATGAACAATAATCAAAAGTCTTAATTTTATTGAATAAAACATGGGTATTTATAGTACAAACACCTTAGGACACCTAAACAACCTTGGTTAAACTCTCCTAAATTATCTAGGAAATAAAACAACTCCTAAGGACACACTAATCCTAGTAAATTCGGCCCTCACAAGATAAACATACAATTTGATAAGTATGCCACCTCATCACTGCAAGTTGATCTTATCTTGCCTAACAAACTACCAAATAAAGAAAATATCCTAACAACTTATCAAAATAACTAATTTACAAGATAATCATCAGATTTTAAACTAGAAATTATAGGATAACTCGTTGCCCAAGAACTTGGAAAAATGGCAAAATACTCGCCAATTTGAACGCCAATTTATACTCGTCAAGTGTTTAAACGCCAACTTATACTTGCCAATGTTGAACGCCAACTTATAAACCTTCCTTTCCAAGTGTTGAACCAAGTAATTAACCTTGAACGCCAAGTGAATGCCTAGTGGTGTGTGGCCTTATTCAAGCATGAGTGTTATGCAACAATGACCATGAGCTAATCCAAAGCCATGTAGCCCAAATTGATGTGAATTTTGTTATAGACAAACGCCACTCACACAAAGGAAACTTAGACTTCAAATTTGATAAAGCCACGCACCACAAATCTGAACTTCTAAGGCGAATAATTGGTAGAATTTGATTAAAGCAAAGCACCCTCAAATCCTAAGAACTATCCTCACGTGAGATAAGCACAAAGCACCACTCACTCTCAACTCACTCATCGATTTCTCACAAGAAACTCTCAAGTTTTTGTTTTCTTCGTGAAACAATAAAAACCGGAAAACTTATGTTTTTCAATTCACTCTAATCTGACTCCATATTCTCCTGGTAACTCCAATTTATAAGCATTATCCCCCACTTTACTAATGATTTTGAACGGTC
>PYUH01000228.1:1139421-1260715 GCA_016808085.1 Suaeda aralocaspica | reverse complement strand
CCCCTCTCCATTAATTCCTCAATCTGCCTTTGTATCTCCTTGGTTTCCTCTGGATTACATCTATATGCAGGTTTGTTGGGAATTTGAGACCCACGAATAAGATCAATTTGATGCTCAATCCCACGTATTGGTGGTAACCCTGGTGGCAACTCATTAGGAAACACATCCGAAAACTCATTCAACATGGGATCAAACCCAGGAATCTCTGGGGCTTCATCTTTTACCCCCTCCTTGGCTAACACATTATAGACATAGAGCTTGTTTTCTCTCTTCTTTCTAACCTCATTTCCACAATTACCAAAACACCCTTAGAGTTACTCATGTTTAACTTAGTTTGGAAATCATCAAAGGTTTTAAATGATACGATTTCTCATTGGTATTCTTGCGCAGCAATGTAAACGTTTTTTCGCCCATTACAACTTCACAAATCGGTCCATATTGCCAAGGTCTACCCAATTAATATATTACAACATCCATATGATAAACATCACAAAGTACTTGATCCTCAATTTATACCAATTTTAAAAATCGCATCAAAGCTTGTTGTGTTACCTTAACATCGCTTGTGTTACTACAGCCAATTAGCGGTATGGTTAGGATGTACCTTTTGTAGAATTGAGCTTTTCCAACCAACAATGTAGAGACTACATTTGTGCAGCTCCCAGTGTCTATGATTACATCACAAAGCTGTGCCTTGATCATTACACCTTGTGAAGAAGATTTTTGTCCTCGTTGACTCTCCAACGTTGTACAACTTTGGGATTGCAACAACCCTACGCAAAACCAGGATTGCCCTTGTGTTTTCTTGGTTGAACTTCCTCCTCCGTTTCTTCTTCTTCTTCTTCCTCTCCATAAATTCATATTTGGCATAGTCCTTCCTTCCCTCATCCTCATACACCTCCTCCTCTTCTTCAAGGTTTTCCTCACTACCCAATTTCGAGTTGTTGTGACCCTAGCATGAGGACAATCTCTTTGAATATGACCTTGCCCTTTACACTTGAAACAATAATGCGTGGATCACTACTTTGAGGCTTTGAAGTTTGAGCCCTTATCCTTGATGAAGGGTGGTTTTGTAACCTTATCAAGTTTATATTTTGAGAAAAGGCAATCACAACGTTTTTCCTTAGGATCGTAGTTTAAAGTAGGCTTTTGGCTTACGTGCAACTTGCTTTTCAACCTTGCAGCCACTGCTACAAACTTCATCAAAGTCCAATAGGGTTTGTAATTCGACCTTCTCTCTCCCGTTAATGTTGTCCATCTAGACCAGTCCACAAAAAACCCAAGATCCACTTTGGGGTCCTCCTCCTTCTAAGAGTCACAAACCTGATCAATTTTTCGAATTCCACAAGTATCATCATGGATTTCTAATTGCTTCATGTATGCATTTAATGAATTGTTTTGCTCGAAATCTTGAGGGACAAAACGTTTCCTCATCTCCCTCTTAAACTTAGACCATGAAGGATTTTTGACCTACCCCCTTTCTCTTTTCCTTTGTAACCCCTCAACCATAGACTTGCATGAAGTGAGTTTTTACTCCGCGTAGTTTGTAGACTTATGATCATCATACTCCTTGTAACGAAAAATCCTTTCAACTCTACGAATCCAATCTAAAATTTTTTCAGATCCATACCTCCATTAAACTCGGGATTTCGAGTTTAAGTTTCGATCATCATCCCTCATCTTTCTCCTTGCGTTTGTGCCTTGACCTAGGTTCCTCATCGTCACTAGAACTTGATGAGTATCCCTTCTTTGGTTTACGCACACTTCTCACACTTTCTTGCTCACTTGAACTTGATGATGAGCCATCCCCTTGTTTAGATTTAGTAGGAGTTTCTTGGTGGAAGCCATGATGGTTAAGACTTCATCTAAACGAGCCTTCAACCTCGTCAATCTCCCCTTGCATACGTAATTCTTTTGCTTGAGCCAAGCTCAAACCTTTTGTGAATCCTTGTGGATTTTCGCTCCCACCCTCTTGAGCCATGAGAATTGATGATGATAGCCTTGAGATGAACGAATCTCTCAACAAGAGCACCAAAGTTGATGTGAATTTTGTTATAAACAAACGCCACTCACCACAAGATAAACTTAGAGCACAAATTTGATAAAGCGACGCACCACAAATTTTGGAGTTCTAAGCGAATAATTGATAGAATTTGATTAAATCAAAGCACCCTCAAATCCTAAAAACTATCCCACGTGAGATAAAGCTTAATAGCACCACTCACTCGTCGAATTCCTCCAAGAAATCCTCACAAATTTTGTTTTCCTTGTCGTGAAACAATAAAGACGGAAACAATGTGTTTTCAATCAATCTAATCTGATTTTTATTGATGTACTTTACATCCTATTTATAGTCTAAACATGTCACACAATATGTGAATATCCTAAACAATCCTAATACCCTAGTTTTAGGTATAACAAACTATATTAGGATAACAAACAAACTCAATCTCTACGAAACCGGATACAATCTTGCGTATTATACTTGTAATTTGATTTTCTAGCCAAATCTTAGATATTTTGAGAAACAAATCTAAGGACAATATTTCCAACTAACTAACTGAAGTTGACCAAGTCAAACAACACAAAAACACCGTTGACAACGTTGCCCAGAATACGTCAAATTGTTCAAAAATCCCACCATATAACTCCTTTGATTTTTGATGGACTTTCATTTTCAAGAACTTCAAGAAACCTTTTGAGCTTCAATCTTTCTTTCAAGAAACCTTCATTTTTTGTTTCCATGTTTGATTCCATCACCATGACTCATAAACTAATAAGAAATCACAAAACACCATATGGTAAAACCCTATCAATGAAGTGGGAAGAAAACCCATATAGCTCACCACTCCTAAACTACTAATTAGGCTTGCTTGATTTTTTTACGTGAGAAGACTTGTGCATGTCACCATGCACACTTAAAATTCACCCTGCCAACCCTAAAAGTCTTGTGTCTCCATAAGCCACTAGCTCTCCCATGGTGGCATCTTGTTTCAAACCTTCGAAGTTTTGCTCATTGATATTCATATCACTGTCATTTCAACTATAAAATCAGCAAATGCTTGGCCCTTAATAGCCTTCCTTGGTTCGAGGTGATGTCAAGTGAGTCCATTTCTAGAGCCCACTTGAGCATTCTCCCAGAAGTTTCCTTGGACAGGGCCTTTTTGAAGCGGTTGATCATCTACACAATGATTTATGAGAAAGAAATAGGGCCTCAACTTCCGCTGGCCATGAATAATGCAAGTTCAAATTTTCAATCAGAGTGTATCTCGATCTCAGCATTTTGGAGTACGTGACTCACAAAGTATAACCGGATATTGGACTCCATTTCTCTCAGCTAACAGGACATCTGAGGAGTGCATGTCTATACCGCCAATAATAAAATAAGTTTCTTTTTCAATGGGACTGATTAATCTTGGGGAGGTATGTACGTGCTCTTTTAATGAATGAAAGCTGATTCGGCTTCCTCCGTCCATTCGAACACTGGACTGCCCTTGCCTGTCTTTGCTTTCGTTTGATCGATCAAAGAAATAATGGCATTTATCACCTGCCCTTAATAGAAATCTACCAGAGTTGCTAGGCATCCGGTAAGTTTTTGCACCTCTTAACGTTTCGAGGTGAGGTCATATCTAGCACACAGCCTTGCTCTTGTCTGGATTAACCTCAATCCCTCGTTCATCCACAAGAAGCCCAAAAATTTTCCTGAAGTTACCCCAAAAACACACTTCTTTGGGTTTAGCTTCCTCTTATACCTCCTTAATGTTTCGAAGGTCTCTCTAAGTCTGCCACATGGTCTTTCATTCTTTTTTACTTTGACAATTATGTCATCTATTATGCTTCCATGTTCCTTCCCACTGTTGTTTGAAAACATTATTTACAAGACGTTGGAAAGTTGCCGGAGCATTTTTAAAACCGAATGGCATCCTTGTATACAATATGACCCTTCTCAGTTACAAAAGCTGTTTTTTCCTCATCTTCCTCCCATAGAGGAATTTGATGAAATCCTGAGTAGGCGTCCATAAAGCTTAATAACGCATGTCCTGCCGTTGAATCAACCAATCGGTCAATCTTTGGCAAAGAAAAACTATCCTTTAGACAAGCTTTGTTAAGATCAGTATAATCGACACACATTCTCATGGTGCCGTTTGGTTTTGGAACCAAAAACCACATTCCCACCCAGTCAGGTACTGGCCATGGTCTGATGAATCCTGCTTCCAAAAGCTTATTCACTTCTTCCTCCTCTGCTGCCTTATTGCGAAGTCGCCCAAATTTCTCTTCTTTTGGCGAATTGGCTTAGCACCGGTTTCACATTTAGCTTATGTACAGCTTACTTGTGGGTCAATGCCTTGGCATCTCCTCTCTACCTCATATGCAAAGACATCCCTGAACTCTCTCGCAGCTTCACATCTCCTTATTTCTGCCCCAACATGGTCGTCTGGGGCCTGGCCTACTTGACCGTTCTGTCGAGCTTGAATTCGTCAAGAACGAAGTCTTCGGTGTTCACCAACTGCCTGTAGGCCGAGTTACTTGGCTTAAATTATGAATGGCCATTAGTTTCATTTTTAGCTCATACCCTCGGTCTTCCGCTTCTTTGTTGGCTCTTCCACCTCTTCAACCCAAGCAGTAGGTTTAGAAGTGGTGATATAACATCTCGGGCCATTTGTTGATCCCACAAGAGTTCCTACAGTTCCATTGTTGCACTCATACTTCATGAGCATGAGATGTGTAACAATTACTGCTCTGGATGCATTCAAGGTTGGCCGTCCCAATATAATATTGTATGCTGATAGTCCTTGACCACTAGGAACTTGACAACCATGTTTCTTGCGCATTCCTTTTCCCCTATCCTCACTGGTAGGGAGACAGTCCCCAAGGATTGATTACTCCTCCCCCAACTCCAATAATAGGGTGATGGATAGTTCCAAGGTAGACACATCATACTTCAATTTCTTGAGGCAAGCATACTAATGATGTCAGAGGACTGCCAGTATCTACCAATATTCTTTTGACCCTCATGTTGGCCACTTTCAGTTCCACCACCAAGGGATCATCATGTGGTGTACTAACATTGCCTCGGTCTTAATCACTGATCATTACTTCTGGAAACTTGACCTTGGCATCATGCCCCATCTCCGGTGATCCTTCTCGGAGAGACTCCGTAAGTACTCTTTGTCCCTCGAAGGGTTGGTCCGCCAGCTGCGAACCCACCGAGATGACGTACACACCACCTCCTCTCGTTCCTCAAGCACCATCCTTAGGCTCATTAGCCTTGAATTCCATCTTTTGTTGGTGTTTTTTGTCATGAGATTGATCGAGTGTTGTGAAATTTTTCCCTTGATGGCAAGAGATTCAAGGGTCCTCTATAATTGAAGCAACATTAGTATGATGCGCTGTATCTTTGTGAAAGTGACAGTATTTCTTGAGTCCCTATCTTCTTTGGCAGTTCTTAGGGGTGGTGGATCATTATCTCAACCTTATTGCGGATTTCCCTGAAAACCGAAGATAGATCTTTGGTGAACTCTATCTTAGACCATCATTAGGCTTTCTTTTCTTATTTTGGAAGTTTCCTCCCTTGCCTGATGTCCTAGTTGCCCAGGTGCATGTTCTTTTGATCCTTGTTTTTAGAGTGTGTTCACTCTTTCTATCATCTCTTCTTCTGTCCTTCTGGGGAAGCACAGAGCTCTTGTGCATGAATGAAACATTCAGCTTCTTCCAAAATTCCTTTCAGTCGTTTACAATTTCTTCTTACATATCAAATTTAAAAGTTCCATCTCGAGACCTCTAAAAAAGTTATCGAAGGCCACTCCTTCAGATAAGTTTGGGGATTTGCAAAGATTCCAATTAAATCTTTGCACATAATTTCTTAGAGACTCCTTTTCTCCTGCACTATTTTGGCCAGATGCATGCTGGTCTTCTCTCCCTCTTGTTTGCCATGAAATGATGTACAAAGATCGTACTCAATTCATGAAATTGTTAATTGATTGATCAGGGAGGCTATTGAACCATTCTGGGCAATTCCTTTCAGGGTGCCGGAAAGTATCGGCACCAGGTCACATCATCTGGACCTGGAAGTACATCAAATGTTTATAGGTACAGCTAGATGCTCCTCCGGGTCGTGGTCCCGTCGAATGGCTCAATTTGGGGCATTTTAAACTTATTAGGACGTGAGCCATCATGATGGACATGGAGACGGTGTCTTCCATTCCATCATTGTGTTATTAGGCATTTGTCCAACAACCCCCGTAGGGTTATGGACACCTTGTGGATTCTCGGCCAGGATTATTTGACTTGCCTACATCCTCCCATTATTGATCATTTGTTCTTTTCTGCACTGATCAGCCTTATCAACTTTCTTCTTTTCAATTAAGTCTCGTAGACTTGCATGTTCTCCTGATTCCAAGGAAACAGGAGGGAGTCAGTCATCTCCCTAGTTGATGATTCCTCAGATGAACCAGGTCGGCCTCCTTCCTTCCAAGCCCTCTTAGCCTTCAGATACTCTCTTGTATCCTGCTAGAGGCTTTTTTGGCATCGAATATTCTCTTGCATCTCGGCTAGACTTTCTTTTGCTCCAAATACTCTCGAGCATCACTTGCAATGGCCTCTTTAACTCAATTAGTTCTCTCAGCATCAGTTTGAGTCTTGCTAGATCCAGCTTCCTTACCTGCCAATCCCGTTTAGGCTTAAATCTGGGGTGACAGGGTACCTCTTCACTGCACCCCATTGAGTTTTCAATGGAGTTCGGTCTTTCCTTAATTTCTCAACTTTCTCATGGAAAGTCATCTCTCCTGGCCTTGGCCTTCTTCATCATCACACCTTTCATCTTTGAAGATGAAGGGCGTTGTGTCTCAACCTTCTCTTGAGTTTTCTTGGTGGAATACTCCCGTAGAGTTTCCGCCAGGTTCTCTTGGAACCCAGCCAAGATACTCTTGAGCTGACTCATGGTCACATGTTAGTTTCCAAAATCAGAAGTTTTCTTGTGTTCTTCTCGGTGAGCCAGTACCTTCCCCAGTTTGGTAATTCCCAGTCTGGTCTAGGTATCTGGTCTCATCCTCAGTAGGTATTCCAGTTCCAGTCATTGTTAGGAATCCTCCCCAAAGACGACGCCAAATGTTGTTGCTAAAGCAATGAGGTGGGGTAGGGACTGTGAGGATTTCGCTGACGTAGACTGGATGCGTGAATAGATTGGTTGCCTGTTGACGTACCCTCCAAGTACCTGCAAAAAAGGGACAATAATCCTCGTAGGATTATTTCCCCCTCCGATGCTTAAGTAAGTATTTGAAGGAGAGTAAGTGAACAATAATCAACAAGTAAACAATTCTAGACAGAAGTTTTAGAGAGAAGTTTTCCCTTTTTAGTAAGTGTTTTTTGTCTTAATTTTCAGTGTACTTCGTTATCAAAATTTTTGGACTATTTATAGCCTCAAGTACAATTTCTTACCCACTGAGATTGCGACACTTGTCATCATCTCTTTGATTATCTTCCTTCATTTGCCTAATGGGCTTTTTAGAAGAGAACTTTAAGGCCCCATGGTTTGTTTTAGCTCTGCTTATCGCTGGCGAATAAGAGCTTGACATGTGGCAAATGCAGAATTACAAATGGACCAGTCACAGGGTGACATGTGGCAGTGTGGGCCCACTCATGGCAGACTCATCACTGCTACGTGGCAATCCCATGCTGGCATTTTAAGGACTCATGGTCCAATTGCGATATGACACGTGGCCATGTAGGTTCCACTCATGGTAGACTCAACGTTGCCACGTGGCAATCCCATGTCATCACTTTATAAGAAAAATAGGGACACATGGTCCACTTAGAGGCTGACGCGTGGCAGCTGACTTGTCATGCCACATCACCAGTAGTTCTAAATAATATGTTCCTTTACCATAACCGTACATGTTTCATTGTTAACTTGTGTGGCTGATACTTACAATGTCTTTAAATGATACACTACCAATAATCTACGTTATCATCAGCGAAGAATGGTTTGTTTAAGAACATATAACAAAATCAATTTAATTAAACTAGTAACGATATTAAAACGATATCATTACACTAGACGATCGCAACTTCGTACTAAAATAAAAGTCCTTAATCGATATTATGTGTTAAAAACACTTAGACTAAAGTGCATCTGTGACAACCATTTAATTACTATTCATGCTTTTGTTGAGTGAACAAACGATTTAGAAGACGATTACAGAAAAAATACAAAAGTTAAGCACTCTAAGATTTTTATGAATAAATTGTAAATCATGCTGGGTTCCCCCACTTTCTTTTTCATGGTCATGGCTATACAAAACGCGAACATCTTCATTCACTAGCCATCTGAAGTATCCGCATGCACGGCAACTGTAATATGCACGGCCAGGATTTGTATGTGACGAAGAAATACGATTACCAGCAAACCGTTAAACTTCACAACCGCATATTTGGTTTGTGAAACGATAATCACGTCGAGGAAATCGTGAATTTGTCGATTCACTCGACATATTGCATATTTAAGCAATGTTTACAAATATTTAGACAAGTTTGATATGAACATATGTTTTCATGAGAGGGTAAGATATCCAACTTAAGTTGATATTTAAAGGCAATGAATATAATTTTCAAATATTGTTCTATATTTGTCATTTCCCTCCACAAATTTGTTCAAGCACCTCAATAGAAGTTATTTATTTCTAAACATATCACAAAGAGCATGCTGATATTGCAGTCATTAAGGAATATTCATTGTGATATACGTGTTTTATGTTGTGTTTTCCCCTCATTTTCGGTTGATTCTTGTGCTAAATAGTTAAGTTTGTGGCTTTGTTTTGATTAAATATCGTATTTCGATGTTAAGTTATGGTTTGGAACGGTTTTAGCATCTTTAGTTGACTTTTAGAACCTTTTACGGTTATATTATATATACTATTTCGGTCATTACGCGTGGTATTCGGTTTTGTTTATATGTTACAGGAGCGTAACAGAGAGTTATGAAGTCATTGAAGGCTAAAACGAGTCAAAATATGCTTGCATCGGGATGTGTGCCAAGTTACAAGAAGCCACGAATGAGATTCGAAGAATCGAGCAAAGAACTCAAGCAAGATCATCAAAATGTCGTTCATCATTGTTCATGCGGGCGCAGCCTTGAAAGCTTCTTTGATCTATGCGCCCGCAACATAGATCAGCAGCTTCAAAATTGGCAAACCACAAGGGCTGCGGCCTGCGGGCGCAGGGAACAAACCAAGTTTGTTCTATGCGGGCGCAGGTGGCCGTTTTCTTGGTCCGATTTTTCTCTCCGTGCGGTTTTGCTTCGTGGGTTTTAATTAATTAAAAACCCAAATCCTATATATACTCTATGTAAAGGGGGCATGAACCTAACTAGTTTTTATCATATTTTTAGACCTAGGAATCCAAAATTACTTTTTCTCTCTAGAATTTTAGGATTAATTACTTTGTTCATGAATTCAAGCTCTCAATCAATGCAATTCAATCTTTATTTTGGTAATCTCTTTCCTTATGCTTTTTAATTCTTTTAGTTTCATGATTCTCTTTAATTTCTTAGTTTTTAGTTTAGATTAATTAGTTTTGCTATTTTGATTCTTAATTTAGTTTTATTAGTAATTAATTTAGTTTTAATTAATTCTTTGTTCATGATCATGTTGTTTGATTTCAATTTTGCTCTTGTTCCCTTAATTATGAGTGAGTAGTCGTTTTCTCTAGGGTTAGGGGATCTATGATCATGATTTGAATTTAAATTATGTTTTCTAATTAGTTCTTGGCTTCTAATTGAATTCCTATTATTGATTTCTAGTGATTGCAATTAAATTGTGGCCAGATTTAGTTGTAAGTTAGGTTATTGTTGAAATCGAGGCCGAGAGGTAAGATTACCACAATTAGACCACTGAATAATAGGCAAAAACGAATTTATGCGAGCGAGAGCCGGTAAAGGAGTTTTGAGGGAGTCTAAGTTCGAGAGAATTAGTGAGCCCTAGTTCAATGAATGCCAATGAATTGATTAGTGAGCATTAATTGAGTTTGTTGATTGATCATAGTGAACTGATAGCCCTAGGTTTCCATTAATAGGGTTTAATCGTTATTTTCCCGTCATTTCCTTAGTTTCAATTCTTAGTCTTCTTAGTTTTAGAAACCATTTACCGAAATTTCCACCAAGGCCCCTTACACGCTTTAGGCTTTTTAGAGCTAGTAGAATTTAATAGCTTCCCTGAGGATTCGATCCCTATTTCCCTAGCTATATTAGTTAGAGTTGTTCGGTTATTTTTGAGAGGTGTGCGATAGCCTGTTCAAATTTTGGCGCCGTTGCCGGGGAGGCAATTTTTAATTCTATTAGTCGAGTTTAAAGTGTTCTTTTATCTTTATTTGCAGTTTTATTTTCTCACCTCATGGAACCTTCACGTTCCTTGAAGTAGTTCTCATTTCGGTTTCGAGTTTGTGTACAGGTATTAGGTTGTATGCCGGTTTGGATTGACCCTGAACCGGAAAGATCGTTGCATAAGATGAGTCGTAGAAGGAAGTGGAGATCACAATGAAGCATCCTTTATGAACGAACACTTGTTGATTTGACATAATTATTTGCTAAATTGAACATTTCCAATAGTTCAGACAAAGAGGAAGAGATGTCAGGATCACAGTTCAACGAGAATAACCACTACGGGATGATGCACCGCCGCCGCCACCACCACAAGCAAGGTCCATAAAAGACTATTCTCAGCCGAGTTCTGCAACAGTGGGAGGTGGATACCGAGTTCCTGATATAGAGGCCCTGAATTTCGAATTGAAGCCAGCTTTGGTGAACATGGTTGAAAGGAATCAGTTTGCAGGCAGAATGAAAGAAGATCCGAACTTACATTTGAATAACATCATTCAGTAAGGCAATACAATCAAGCAAGCTGGCGTATCTCAAGATTACATACGACGTACGATGTTTCCATTTTCATTAAAGGAGAAAGCTCGATCTTGGTTGAATGGTCTAAACATGGATACTATTAATAGTTGGGATTACTTGGCTTTTGCTTTTCAAAGGAAGCACTATCCTCCGGAGAGAACTGCACAGCTAAAGAGTCAAATTACGAATTTTAACCAAGAAACAGATGAAACTCTTTATGATGCATGGGAGAGATTTAAGGATTTATTGAGAATGTGCCCTCATCATGGACTTGAGAAGTTGTTTTTAGTGCAATAATTCTATAATGGCTTGAGTAATGAGAGTAGAACTTTGCTTGATTCTGCTACTAGTGGTCGATTTATGAACCAAGAAATCAATGTTGCTTATGATTTAATTGAGGAGATTGCTATTCATAATTTTCAATTTGGTAATCCTAGAGGACATGCTAAGAGAGGAGGAAAACATGTGATAGATGAAAAATATGAGAGTTTGGCTTCACAAATCAATGCAATTCATGAGAAGCTAGTCAAAATCAACACACCATCCTCCAATCCAATGACAATAGCTGCACATTCGGGAGCTACAAATGTCTTTTGTGATTTATGTGGTTCTTTTGGGCATAGTATGCAAGCATGTCAAAGTTCTATGGAGCAAGTATGTGCATTTCAAGCTTACAAGAATAACCCATTCTCCAACACATACATTCTTGGTTGGAAAGATCATCCATACTTCTCCTACAAGAATACTAGCAATGTTCAAAATCCGCAGGAGCAGCCGCATTTTGTAACACAGTAACAACCGCAGGTTCAACGGCTTGCTCCACCTCAACCACCGGGTTTTAGTAGACCACCACCTCCAACACCACTCCCAGCACCTCCACAGCCATCTAGCAATGACTTTTCATAATTGAAGAATATGATGATGCAGATGCAGAAAGCCATGGAAGCTATGCAGGCCCACAATCGACAATTGGAGACTCAAGTAGCACAAATTGCTCAATCATCAGCTCAAAGGCAACAAGGCCAACTTCCTCCTCAACCTGCTCCATCAAATGCTTCATCAAGCAATCCACCTCGTGATCATTGCAATTCCATTGCAACAAGGAGCAATAATTACTATGAAGGTCCTAGAATGCCTGATGATGATGCTAACAAGGCTGCAGATGGGACAAAGAAGACTAGTTCGGTTGTTACTGAAGACCTTGAGGAAGTAGCTGCAGAAAAGGAGAATGAAGTCTCAAAGGAGAAGGAAGCATCAAAGAAGCAAGCTCCAGCAGCATATTCAGTTATTGATACGGTTCCTCCCTTAAAGGTGCCGTTAACCTTTCCGAACAGGGTAACCAGGAGTAAGAACGATAATTACTTTCGTAAATTCCTTGAAATAGTTAAAAATTTGCAAGTTACTATGCCTTTCACTGATTTAATTACTCAAGTGCCTACTTACACTAAATTTTTGAAAGATATTTTGAGCAGGAAACGTGAGTTGAATGTAACAGAGACAGTTACACTCACCGAGGAGTGCAGTGCGATCCTTCAAAACAAATCTCCTGCTAAGTTGAAGGATCCAGGCAGTTTTTCAATTCCATGTAATATAGGTCCTTTATTTATTGATAAGGCTCTATGTGATTTAGGAGCCAGTGTAAGTGTGATGCCCTTATCAATTTGTAAGAAGCTTGACATGGGAGAACTTAAATTTACTAATGTTACTTCGCAGATGGCGGATAGAACTGTAAAATACCTTAAGGGTGTTTTAGAAGATGTACCTGTTAGAGTAGGAAAAATTTTCATTCCTGTTGACTTTGTTGTCCTTGATATTGATGAGGATGCTCATATCCCCATCATTCTAGGTAGACCTTTCCTACATACTGCAGGCACCGTCATTGATGTTAAAAATGGAAGTTTAACTCTCTCTGTAGGGGATGATAAAGTGACATTTAATCTTAATAAGGCAATGAAAAATCCCATGTTAGAACAGCCATGCAATACAATTTACACTTTTAATGAGATTGTTCATAATGACTTGCCTCGATCCCCTGATAAGGATTTTCTAGAGGCCTCTCTGTGTTTGGATTCTATTGCAGGTGATGGAGATAGTGATAATATGAGACATATCAAGATACAAAGAAAATGAAATCGCGCCCAAAGAAGCGTCGGAAGCCTTGAAAGTCCTCCTCACATGCTTGTGAAGTGAAGAAAAAAAATATGAGGTTCCTAGCAAAGAACATGGGGTGTTTGAACAAACAATAACCCCAAATTTCTTTGGGTGTTTAACTACATGGGGCTCACGTTCACTCTTTGATCCACCTTGAGGTAAGGTAATTACGGTCAAGCTAATGACCTTAAACAAGCGCTTTGCGGGAGGCAACCCGTAGGTTAGTAGTTTCTTTCTCCCTCTAGCAATGAGGACATTGCTAAGTTCGGCTTGGGGGAGGTAAGTATTTTATATCTTTCCTTGCTTTCTTAGTTTAGTTTTATTGCTTTCTTAGGACTGTTGCATGGTTTGTACCATTCGTTAGGAATGGGAGTTTACATGTGACCAAAAAGATTGTACTGTTTTCTTAGGTTTAATTTTAGAGAGAATTGGCTTAATGGATTATTCGTGTCCCAGTTGAGTTTTATTGTCGGAATTGACTACTTTTGTACCCCTGTGCTTATTTTGAAAACTTTATGACTCTTGACTACGGATGTATCCACGTGTGTGATTTGTTGGCTATGACTTGAATTTGATTGCTTGATTTCCTTTTATTGGTCAACTCTTCTCAACCTTGCTTGGGTCTTGGACTTGAATTGTGTTAACGGGAGGATTTGAGCCACTTTTGAATATAAATTCATTCATATTTCCTTTTCATGTGTGCTTAGTTCCTGGTGCAATTATGATCTTGGGTTTGACTTTGGATTCTAGTAGGTTTTATTGTGGATTTTGTGTATGTTGCGCATGATAAAAGGCTCTCATTTCTTCTTTTGAGCTTCAGAATTTCATTTCCCACATTTAAATTTTCCCTTGATCCCATGTTTTGAGCTTTTATCCCTTTCATTTGTATTTTAGCCACATTACAAGCCTATTAGCCCATTTACATAATGCATTATATGCCCAAACTTGGTTTGGGGGAGTTTGAAGTGGTTGTGATGTTGTTAAAATAAAGTTTTGAAGGGTGTTATGGAGGCTTGATGGTGAAATAGTGGAAGTGTTATTGATTAAAATTAAATTGTAAAGTTTCACATATAAGGCTCTGCATACCAATGTCTAGGTTGTTGTAGTTAATTAAAAAGTCATATTTTATTCATGGCCTAGTTATGTATGTGTGATGATTATGTTTATTGTTTATTGAATTCTAAGAAAAAACAAATAGGAGTTTAAAATGTTTGTGAAGTAGTGGTTGATGATTGAATTATGAGATTTATGGTGTTGATGTTAAAAATAAAGAAAAGTTTGGTTTGATTTGGTTGAATTAGATGATGGAGAATGTTGATGTCTTTCCTCGATTTTATATGTGTATACCCCGCATTCCTCCACATTATCCCAAATTTTTATCCTACCCATCACCCTAGCCACGTTACAAGCTTATAAAAGTCCTTTTTGATCTTCGTGCACATGCTATGGTTATTGTGAAGTGAATCCTTTGTCAAGGTCGTAGAGTATTAATTGCATTCCGAGTCGACATTTAGGATGAGTGGATACCCTCAAACACTTGCATGAGGTGTGAGATGTGGGTTTCGGGTTCATAAAATTGCATTTAAACACATTTTGGATTGCATTCCACATTTGGTGGGAGGTGAGGGTTAGAGCTTCATTGTTATAAGCTCATCATAAATTGTGTGGAGTGAAAACCCGTGAGCTACTCTAGTCATCGATTCATTAAACTTGCTTGGTTGGTTTTGTTTGACCCGTATTTAGGAAGGACCGTAATTGGGTGCTTGATTGGCTAGCCTTGATCCATGTGTCTTCGAATGTTCTCTTGAGTTATGATGCCTATTTTGTTTTTATGGGGTGTAGTCAATTTCGTTGTGTTTTACTCGGGACGAGCAAAGATTCGGTTTTGGGGAATTTGATATACGTGTTTTATGTTGTGTTTTTCCCTCATTTTCGGTTGATTCTTGTGCTAAATAGTTAAGTTTGTGGCTTTGTTTTGATTAAATATCGTATTTCGATGTTAAGTTATGTTTTGGAACGGTTTTAGCATCTTTAGTTGACTTTTAGAACCTTTTACGGTTATATTATACTCTTTCGGTTATTACGCGTGGTTTTCGGTTTTGTTTATATGTTACAGGAGCATAATAGAGAGTTATGAAGTCATTGGAGGCTAAAACGAGTCAAAATATGCTTGCCTCGGGATGCGTGCCAAGTTACGAGAAGCCACGAATGAGATTCGAAGAATCGAGCAAAGAACTCAAGCAGGATCATCAAAATGTAGTTCATCATTGTTCATGCGGGCGCAGCCTTGAAAGCTTATTTGATCTATGCGCCCGCAACATAGATCAGCAGCTTCAAAATTGGCAAACCACAAGGGCTGCGGGCGTAGGGAACAAACCAAGTTTGTTCTATACGGGCGCAGGTGGCCGTTTTCTTGGTCCGATTTTTCTCTCCGTGCGGTTTTGCTTCGTGGGTTTTAATTAATTAAAAACCCAAATCCTATATATACTCTATGTAAAGGGGGCACGAACCTAAATAGTTTTATCAATTTTTAGACTAGGAATCCAAAATTACTTTCTCTATAATTTTAGGATTAATTACTTTGTTCATGAATTCAAGCTTTCAATCAATGCAATTCAATCTTTATTTGGTAATCTCTTTCCTTTGCTTTTTAATTCTTTTAGTTTCATGATTCTCTTTAATTCTTAGTTTTTAGTTTAGATTAATTAGTTTTGCTATTTTGATTCTTAATTAGTTTTAGTAGTAATTAATTTAGTTTTAATTAATTCTTTGTTCATGATCATGTTGTTTGATTTCAATTTTGCTCTTGTTCCCTTAATTATGAGTGAGTAGTCGTTTTCTCTAGGGTTAGGGGATCTATGATCATGATTTGAATTTAAATTATGTTTTCTAATTAGTTCTTGGCTTCTAATTGAATTCCTTTTATTGATTTCTAGTGATTGCAATTAAATTGTGGCCAGATTTAGTTGTAAGTTAGGTTATTGTTGAAATCGAGGCCGAGAGGTAAGATTACCACAATTAGACCACTGAATAATAGGCAAAAACGAATTTATGCGAGCGAGAGCCGGTAGAGGAGTTTTGAGGGAGTCTAAGTTCGAGAGAATTAGTGAGCCTAGTTCAATGAATGCCAATGAATTGATTAGTGAGCATTAATTGAGTTTGTTGATTGATCATAGTGAACCGATAGCCCTAGGTTTCCATTAATAGGGTTTAATCGTTATTTTCCCGTCATTTCCTTAGTTTCAATTCTTAGTCTTCTTAGTTTTAGAAACCATTTACTGAAATTTCCACCAAGGCCCCTTACACGCTTTAGGCTTTTTAGAGCTAGTAGAATTTAATAGCTTCCCTGAGGATTCGATCCCTATTTCCCTAGCTATATTAGTTAGAGTTGTTTGGTTATTTTTGAGAGGTGTGCGATAGCCTGTTCACATTACTGTTGTCTTTTATATCTAACCAACGGTAGGATTTGTTCAACCATTAAATAATATGAAACCTACTGTGGGGCCCAGGCGTTTCCTCGGGTTATGATGGTATATTCGTTTCGGCGTAGAAGACTGTACGGATTCAGGAATAAAACCAACGTGCACGTATCTTACTAGAGGATTCAAGAGAAAACGAGTCCTAATAGGGTTTCAAATATGTTAGTTGCAGAGTAACGCCGACGTCGTCGTAATATAGAACGGATTCAAGACTTCTAATATAGAACGGATTCAAGACTTAAAATATTGTACGTATCTTAATTTAAAAGTAATATCGGTTTATATTGAAAGTAGAAAACCATGTCAATTTAGCATTGGTAAGAGGTCGTTCAAAACTGACCTTGATTTACATCGAGTAGTATCGGTTTATATTGGAATTAGAAACCCTACTTTCGTAAGCTAATTTATATTTTCAACGCATACGACAAATAAACCTTTAATTAAAAATATTTTCAACGGATGTCGCTTAAATAATCACCTTATGAGATACGATATACTTAAATATGCTTACATGGTGAAGGAACCGTTAAAGCTACGAGTGAAGCAATCACAATTTCGTTGAAGAGTATAATTGGGTGGTTAAGCTACAAAACACCTACAACTTAATAACTCAATTACGAAAACAACACTCTTCATACATCTGAACCTACGAGAAATTTTATGTTTATACTGTATGAAATAACTTAATAACTCAATTACGAAAAACACACTTTAGATCAAGACTGTTGAGAATTTTAGTGTTAATCAAATTTTTTGTCTATTGGCCTTAAAACATAACAACAGAGCTAAGGTCTGTTAAGGAATTAAGCCTTACTAATAGTCGGTCTTAAATTCGGTGTATGGTCCCTCGAGGGGTCCATACCAAATCCAAACCCTTAAACAAATGAATTAAACCCTAAAACTTGTTCAATACTTAGTAAAAGCAATGTTTAAACACATGAAACTAACAACAATCAAAATTTACCGTTTGAACGATTTAATTAAGGTTTCATAATAGCTTATAACACAATCAAAACTCCAACCGTGTACTTCGTGATAAACTTACATGAAAAATGTACAAAAATGCATACTTTATGAATTCATATAACGTATGAATACATTTGAAACCGATCCGTACCAACAATTTAATATTTTCCTCGTTTACCCAATAGCTTTAGGGTTACGTATGTAGTTGAGTCGGGTTTTTAATGAAAACCAAATTTTAAATAAGGGTCTGGGCTAGATTATGTAATATAGAATACTTAGTGTTTATTTTGCAACTGTGTTTTAAATTACCTCAATGGCTTATATTTCTTGAACTTATCAATAATGATATTGTTATTTTAGCATGTTTCGTGAATATATGATGAAACTGTACCTACTTTATGCGTGATTGATAATGAACATTACAACTAGTTAAACGCAAAGTACGCATAATTAACCAAACTTTTTAAGCAACAAATCATATGATACATATTTAGGGAATTAACAGTAATGAGAAGAATGTATATATTGGATATGAGTCCTAAACGTATTAACAGACTCCATAGATAATTATCCATAATTGATCTTATATATCCTAATATAAGAAAAAATTATACACAATATATCACATAAAATCTAAAGTAACAGAATATCTTTAAATATATTCAATAAATTGTTGAGCCGTTGTTGCAATTGTGTCACAGTCAGTATTAATTTGACCCGACACAAGTTGAACGTCACTTTTTTTCTCCAACACCGACTAATAAACATTGGGAAGTGGATCTTTAAAATTCTTCAATTCCCAACAGTATGTGGAAATGCAATTGTTAAATTTGGAAAGGTGTAACTGATTAAATTTATTTTCAGGCTAAACTGCTGAACAACTAATAATTATAATCTTCAAAAATGTCTTCAAGTTTATTCCAAAGTTGTTGTGGCGTATGCCGTTAACATAAGGTTGTTTGGAGTAATTTAACAAAAATAGTTCCGTAAATCCAATGATTGACAACGCAATCGACCCTCTTCCACATGGCTTCCAAAAGATTATTAGGCTTAGGTTTTGCAGGGTCAATGTGGTCAAGAACATCAACATGGATAATATCATACATGAATGGATTAATACAAATATTGTCAAGAATCTCATTTAATATTATAATACGTAACGCTTGTTATAATTATTTTTTTGGTTAGCCAAATATTTTGTGAACAATTGTACATAATTCGACACGACACAATACGAAAGGACACGATTTATAGGTCTAATAGAATTATAAGAGTAAAGTTTTCTATATCCTAACATAATACAGTGTTTACCTAGCATGAATACATGTAATGGGTTGAACTCCCATAATAGTTTCTATTATACCAAGATATGTAAAATTTTTGGCTACACTAGTCATTATTAGTTTAGGAGGCGTATCCAATGGCTTTATTGGGTTATTGATACATGTAAGATTTATGGTGTGATGTGGAAGTATCTAGTGATAGAATAGGGTTTCACTGTACATTGTTGCAGGAGTTGTCTGCAAAAAAAAAAAAAATGCTGAGTTACGACAAATTTTAGAAAAAAATAAATAAACCACATTGTTTCATTGAAAACCAGGACAAATACCTATAACTATATGAATATTATATTCATACATTAACCACAAATAGCATAATGATCTACACCTGGACTCGTGAGATATCACACGTGGCCATACCTACCAATTTGATTATGGTGATGTCAGTTACAAATTTACGTAACCCAACTGCTTGGTTATTTTTGGTGCGCACCCTTAGTGTGTTATTATTGTGTTACTTTAGTATAGATATACGACTCTTGTAACTTACAACTAACAACATATATATCTTTAAAATTCAAGTTTTCACAAGATCAAAAATTAAACTTGAAAACAACCTTCAAAACCCACTTATAATTACTGTTAAGTTTAGATAACTATCTACAAATGGATAGCCCAAATACTACAAATTCAAAAAATAATGAGGCATTTCCAATAATTGAAGGAAACCCTACACATAACTCGTTAGGAAACTCAAATGATATGGTTGAGGGTGTGATAATAGAGGCTACACCATCTCCTCCATCCAGTGACCAGAAAGGTAAAGCAAAAATTATTTTGGAATGTAAACCATCACCTGTTTACATTTCAGAAGGACACATGTAATTCAATATTATATCATCTCCGAGTCCAAAAATGTCATCCGGATCAACTAAAAAATTTAAAAGCATTTATGCAACTGTGAAGGCAAAATTTGGTACCCCTCAAACATCTACAAAAGGGAAGGTAACAATAAATCATCCAAACATTGTTCTACCACCTAGGCAACTAACTTGTTACTTTGAGGCTTTAGGACATAACACTCCTGAATTGGATTTTAATGATGTTGATTAATTTAAGAATGAAAAGGCCATTGATGATTTTAAAACCTTAAATAATCAGGAGATTTGAAATTTAGTAATGAACCTGAGTCAACCATTAGGAAAACTTCGCGAATTACATATGTTAATTAGTAGGGGTGATTTAATTCCCGATCATTTACCTAATATTTCAGATATGTATGGTTTGCATGATGCATTTATTGTTCTGTTGGAGTGGGAGATGCAAAGAATGTTAAAAAATGGATCATATAAGTTGTTTCCAGATGATTTAGTGAGTATTATGGATCCTACACCCATACTTAATCATAAAGTGCCAACGTATAGCATGGAATATTCAACCACTCGTGTTTGTATGGGTAGTTATACGGATGAACATGTTGTTCAAATTCCTGAGAATGATTCTGTTCTTGGCCTCAAAGTTTATAAAAAGACATTAATTTTACCAAACAATGTTGACGAATGGAGGAGCCCTAGGCCTTATCATGAAATTGTGTTAAGTCCAATAGATGTCCAATGTTGCAAATATATAATACCTCTCATGCCATCATCAACTGTAGTTTGTTGGAATGCAAGGGGTGTTTCAAGACCATCTTTTATAGAAAACTTTAAAAAAATGTTCTAAACAAAAATCCATTGGTTGTAATAGTTTTGGAGGCACGGGTACCGATCTTTAATGTTGTGTCAATAGTTCAAAAAGTTTCGTTTGAATATCGTTGTGCTGTGTATGGAGATGATCAAGTATCAGGAGGTGTCGCTATTTTTTGGAAGTTCAAGTCTTGTGATTGCAGGAAGACAAAAAACAAAACACCTTGTGTCCTAAGTTTGGAGTTTGAGGTAATTATTCATGCCATATATGTCCACCTAATACATATATATATTAATATTTCTAAGAAAATATAATAACTAATATTTTTTTTATTTGTTTGTAATTAGGGAGTCTTTCACCCTAGAACAAGGAAACAACTATTTAAAAGTGACAGCAGTGACAATTCGGAATCAGATGAATAGGCGGAATATAAAAATCACAAAAGTTAACTATTATGCTTTAGTTGTTGCTTTATTATTTCTTAATGACGGATGTTGTATGTTGTATTAGCTTTCAATTTAATGGACTAATGGTATTGTATGTTTTATTTTAGGTTTCTTCAAGTTGGTAGCTGTGTAATATTATATATATATATGCTTTTATATTTCTTCTTAATTTGCTAAAATTTTACATATGTATTTCTTCTTAAAAGGTCAAATATCTGACTTAATTGTTTTATGATTAAATTTTGTGATGGTAATTGCAGCAATTATGATAGGTTTGACCTTAACGTTTAAATGAAAGACTATAATTTTTTTCAAAAAATAATATTGAATGTACAATGAACTTTGACCAAACTGACATTCCCCTTACTACTGTTATTCTCCCCCTTCTATATATATACATGTAGTCTTCCCTTCTTATCATATCAAATATCACAATTCACTTGAAACAAAAAAATATCAGTTTGAAAATTAATGTGAAAACTTTCGCACAAATCATGAGCAGACACTTTCCTTCATTCACAATTACACACGGCGAAGAAGACAACACCAATGAATTGGTAAGTTTTAGTAATTAATTAATTCTTCCATTTTGCATTATCAAATGTATGATGAAAACATACATTGCTTATATATATTTTTAATAATAAAAGATTTTGATTTGTTAATTAAGTACATATTCTCGATTTATATTTTACTTTTTGGTCGACACTAAATATATTTACTTGCGTTAATATGGTTAAATATTATATAATGAATGATAATATTATGTTTTACCAATTGATCATATTTTAATATATTTTTGTATAAAGGTACTACCAATACATCATAGATGGCCGAAGAAATTAAAAGAACAGTTTCTAAAAATAAGACGTCAATTAACAATCAGAGAATGTACTGTTGCTTTCCACCTACAAGAGGATGATGACCAATGGGTTGTTATTGTGAAAGAGGGTTATGAGCAATTCATAACAAATAATCAAATTGGGTATGGAAATCCAATCAAGTTTTGGTACATTGGGAACAACTGTTTGGAAATAAAGGTATGGAATACTAATGGAACATAAATGTTTTTAAATGAGATTCCAAATTACCCATTTATAGGTATTCCGAATGAATCACCGGCACCAGAGGCCACTACAAGAAAACGACCAATTAGCGACGGATTTTTGCGACGGAATAAAATTCCGTCGCAAATACTTAGTTTTGCGACGGAATTATTTCCCTCGCAATTTTTGCGACGGAATACCATGCATTTGCGACGGAATTATTTCCGTCGCAAATTTTGCGACGGATTTCATAGGTTTTGCGACGGATATTTCCGTCGCAAAAAAGTGACAAAAACAGATCAAAGGGTAGTCACTTTTTGCGACGGAATTTTGTTGTTTGCGACGGAATATTCCGTCGCAAATTTGCGACGGAAATTTTTCCGCCGCAAATTCCGTCGCAAATTCCGTCGAATAAATTACAAAACAAAACACCAGTTTTTACTTCAACAAAAATTAATTTCGCAAAATCACACTCCTTCTCCAAAAAACCGTTCTTCTCTCTAACAAATCAAACACTCCTTTCTTCATCTCTTTCTTTTCCGGCGGCCTTCCCCCTTCTTCCGGCGGTCTCCTTGTTGTCGTTATTTTATTTTTTTTTTTTCCATAGTGTTTTTTTTTTTTTTTTTTTTTTATTTTCCGGCGGTGTTAGGGCAACAATTCCGGCTTCAGTCGCCTTCTTCGTCGTCGTCTCAGTCCTCGTCGCCGCCTTCTTCGTCGGTCCAGTCCTCGTCGCCGCCTTCTTGGTCGGTCGTCATTAGGGTATGAAATCTGATTGAAAAGATTTAAAAAAAAATCTGAAAAGTAAATAAAACGATTAATTAAAACTTATATATATATTGACTAATGACTGATTGATTTCAATTTCATATATCATTTTTTTTTCAATTTCTATTACATTTTATTTATTTCATATTATCATTTAATTGATTTCAATCAGATTTTTGGGGTTAGTTCAATTTCATATTATCAGTAGGATTTATTTAGGTTGGTTAGTTAGAAAGTTTTTGGGGTGTTAGTATAAAAAAGTTGGGGATCATACTATTTGGGGATTTTTCTGCGAGTTGTTTGTGGATTTAATTGGGGATTAAAAAATTTTAGATATGATAAATCAAAATCAACAATGTATTTTTTCATAACAATAATGCTCACGGTTTGAATTGGAAACACGAATGGATTTTATTGATCAGAAACTTCACTGAGTGCCACAATGTTCATTGATGATTGAAATACATTGATAATATAAAGGGCAGTAAGCAGTCACTAGCTCATTATTTTCAATTGTTTGATGATTTATAATTTCATGTTAGTAACCGAAATACCGCATAACCAGAGACTCAACATTATGGAAAAAGATTACATCAATATAATAAGTGCATAAAAACAAATCCGATAATAAGCTACAAACATTTTATGATCAAAGTCACCGAATTTACATTGGTATGTATTGATTTGTTGACATTTTATTTGATTATGAAACTAAATTGCTTGTTAATTTGTTTTAAACATAGTGCTATCTTAATCACTTGATTGTTGGAGGGAAGAAACGAAAGCAATATTGTAATTGCTAGTTTCCTTTATGGATAGTTCCAGCTCTTATTTTGTTGTTGGGGTTGTCGAAAGTGTTAAGGCGAGTATTCGTCTAAGAGTGTTTACTTCTATTTATTGGAATCAGTTTTTCGATCAAAAGGTTATCTTGGCTTCATATTTATATCAAGAAGATAGGAGAGAAAGATGTCAAATTGTGCTTCTTTAAGACCTTTTCCTTTCTTGAAACTTTGTTAGAGATGCACTTGAACATAAATGTCAAGTTAGACTTGAAAAGATAAACGGTAGTGTTTATTCACTAGAATGAATAGCATGGTGAATGTTCAAAATTCTAATCATCCTTATCCTCCGAGCTAGGCTATGTTAAAGCTGTTCAAATCTTAATGAACTAATTTTTATTATTTTGATGGTTTTTATGCTACAATCTTTAGGTGTACTAAGGGAGCTAGTAATTCTTGATCAATCCTTTAAAAAATATGGAATATTTTTGGTCAAGCTTTGTTCTTGAATCTTGACTCATATTTATTTTGCCATTTAGACTAAAATAATTATATGCGTGACTTGTGTAGAAGTTTTCACTATGAAAAGAAGGGAACGTAGTTGGAGTATTGTAGAAAGGTCGGATCTTCTATGAACCCTGCTTTTAAGGAAGGAGTTGAGGAATTCCTTCAATAGTAAACATCATCCGCAGACAACTAACCCAAATGAAGTTAGTGTCCGTGTGTTAAATGCAAGAACAAACGCATCTATGATCCGGACACAGTAAAGTACATTTGTATGCCAAGGGGTTTACACGGATATTATGAGTGGCATTGTCATGGGAAGGGTTACCTGAGTCCTCCGACCGGCAATCAATGACTATCGCGAAATGGTTATGGATGCTTTTGGACATAACCAAGATCAATCGGGTAACCAACAGAGGAGGAACAACCCGAGGGCAAGCAGTAAGATATGCAAAGGCTTCTGAACAACCTTGGGTTGAAGGGAGTTCAATGTCTAGATTAGAGATGGCCTCTAAAATAACTAGTATTAAATCGAGTTCATATGCCCCAACGGGGTGTAGTGCCATTGTGTCTTTGTTTAGTGATTCGTCTCCTAAGAACAATATATAGGGGAGAACATTTACGAGGTAAAGAAAATGTTTCAGGGTTGGGAGATGCTGCTAGAAGATTGATGCATGCCCGAAAGGTTGTATGTTGTTTTGAAAGGTGTGCTCATTGACGCTCAAGTGTACTTTGCGGGGCAGCGACCGTTACAAGAAGACTTCGAAAGGGAATGACGTTCCTCATAATGTTCTCATTCATCTTCCGATCAGTCCTAGGCTACAAAGAATGTTTGCCACCAAGGACATTGCGGAGGAAATGTCATGGCATGCAAAAAATCCTCGGTTGCAAGGTACAATGGCACACCCTAGCGACACTGAAGCGTGGAAAAGGTTGGATAGTTGCTCACAGGAGTTTGCGTTTGAACCTCGTAATGTTAGGCTCGGTTTGTGTACGGATGGGTTTGATCCTCATGGGAAGTTTGGGGGTAACTATTCTTGTTGGCCAGTCATATTGACCCCATATAACTTGCCCCCATCGATGTGTATGAAAAGAGAATTCATGTTCCTATCATTGATTATTCCCGGTCCCAACAACCCCAAAGGAAACCTAGATGTTTACATGCAACCACTAATAGAAGAGTTCCCGGCCTTTATTCAAGATCATGTACTTGCTGCCAATTTTTTTTTTTTTTTTTAGAAAACTCTCAATTGCCATGCTTTAAGGTCCAACTTACTGAGTATTACCTTTCTCAAGGGGTGCTGGTATGTAATTTTTATTGCTAAAAAGATTTCATTTTAATTATTAATTAATTTATTTAATTAATGTTTTCTTACTTAGGTTATTTTTGCAAATTTTGAATAATAAAACCAACAAATATTGAATGACTGTTTATGTTATTTTTTCCACAACATGTTCCTCAAGATTGGGGAGAAGCAAACCTAGGGGGCCATTACAATGAAGATATTAAAGTGACGGTTATATACATGCGTAAGTATTGGGATATGAAGATGGTGATGTACTGGAAAATAAAATCATTTTTAAAATCAAAATATGGAGGAACTTCAAGGAGATATTTGAGAGATATGAAATTACGAGGGATAATGTCTGTTGCTTTGAGATGAAATCTGAATTTCCCAATGTAACCCTGAAATTAAGTATTTTTTAGTTATTTAAGTTGAAACGTTGATATTATTGCAGTTTAAACATAGGGTACTTTGTTTAAGTTTAAGTTTAAATATTATGTTTAAGTTTATTTTTAGACTATTTAACTTTAATTATTGTTTTAATCAAAAATTAATGTATAATATGTAGTAAGTTATTAAGTAATAATGTTTAGTAGTTGATCCATTATTATTATTTGCAAAAAAAGTTGAGGAAATACACCAAGCCCATAGGTGCTGTAATTCAACAAAATTTAGCACTTGGTCCACAATAAAAAATCACCTCTCCCTTACTCCAATTCTCCTATAAATAGGTATCAGTTCTATCTAAGAACATCAACAACCCCCAATTTCTCACTTTATATCTTCTCTTCAATATAAACTTTATAAAATGTCCTACAATCATACTATTACAACTGGTGTACCTGAAATAGATACGATTCTAGGTGGAGGAATTAGAACTAAGCAAATAATAGTTGTAGGTGAAAGTAGTTCTGGCAAGACACAATTTTGCCTCCAACAACTACTTACTTGCCAACAACCACCATGCTATGGTGGAATACATGGCCATAGTGTTTATCTACACACAAAGTTTGTGTTTCCTTCAACAAGAATACAAGAAATTAAAACACACATGATCCAAAAGAAGCCGGGTCTTTCACATAGCTTAAGTCTAGACAACATAACTGTCGTTGCCATCAAGGACTTGAAGCATTTGTTAGAAACAATAACTGGGCTAGAAACATTGTGAACACTTATAATGGAATCAAATCATAAGGTAGGATGCATAGTACTAGATTCCATAACTCAACTATTTAGATCTTCTTTTAATTATACAAAAGAAGACATGTACAGGCGCAATCATCAACTCAATGTTGTCGGTTATAAGCTGCTTGACCTAGCAATAGAATATGATTTAGCTGTTATTATCACCAACGAAGTCTCTGATTACATCCACTACAACAATTGCAATAAGGTCCAAACAACACCTATTCTTACATCAGGAAGATTAGTGGTACCTGCATTAGGTAAAACATGGACAACAAGAGTAAGCACACGATTGTGCTTACAAATACATTGCAATGAATAGGAACCACAACGCATACTTAACGTTGTGTTTTCAACACATCCCCAACAAATTAAAAGTTGTAAGTTCAGATTAGTTCGTGAAGGATTTGTTTCTTCATCATAATACAAACATTGTATCTATTGGCTTTTTTTTTGGTTGAATAAGATAAATATATATTTGCAATATATTTGCAATTCATCTATATGTATTAAGATAAATATATAAAGTTAGAGTTTAGATATTACAACTACCATCACAATACTTCATATACTAACAAAGGAGACAACTCTTCGGTAATACCATTAACCATGCCCATAACTACGACAAATATATATAATATATGTTATAACCATGGAATTATCAACTTGGAGACGTGCTTTCACCATTTAAAAGTAAAGCTAACTGTGCACTCTTGCGGATCTGCCTATTTTGCTTCATTAACAAACTCCTGCGCATCATTCTTGTTTCATTGACGCTACCATTGGATAAATTTTTCATTTGAATCCTAACAACATAACTAATAATAAACTCGTGACAATATTTCCTCCCCCCTTAGATACTACTTAAATGATTGTTGTCTCCTTGCATAAAATTTTTTTTAATATGTTAACATATAAAAGTTTATAAAATAAAATTGAACTATTCAACCCATAAGTACTTCTTCCTCATCACTTTCACTTGGAGCTTCTATATCACGCGCTTTAATCTCACAAGGATGCACTTCACCGTAGGTAATGTCAACACACTAACAAAAAAAGTAATAAATCCATGAGCATATAAATATCAAAGCATTGCCATACCAAGCCCATACACTAATACTTTTCTATAAATAATGTACAATTAGTAAAACAAATATTGAAATCTTACCCCTAACAAATCAAAGTCTCCCGATGATGGATTTATATCATCACTACATGCAGCCCGTATGTTTGTCATAGTCCATACTTTAATACGGGGCATAATTCCCCAACTAATATGAGTCCTTCTTAATCTGTCAAGGTAATATATCTAAACACATGTGTTGTTAGAAAATGCACTAAAACTATACAATATAACAGCTAAACAATTGATCATTTACACATAAAATATTGATGAATAAAACCAACAACTTTGGTTATTTACCGCTAGGAAGAATGTACAACCACCACAACCACCTGCATATCCCTCTGAATAAAATCTTTTTCCAAAATTCTCCACATAATACATTAGCTTCTGTAACACTAATGCACACCAATCAAACTCCCTAGCATACTGTGCACAACAAACAGCTGCTACTAGGTCATCAACAAGTCGAGGTCCTTGTGTAGGGCATAAAACCAAGTCTATTGCCAGCAACATAAATAACATTTTAAATTCTTCCTCCTCTTCAATAGCCCATTGACCTTCATCAATAGACATAATTTCAGAAATAACGTAAATCCCAGCTCTACTACCTCCTTCTGTTGTTTTGCCATACTTCCTGTACAACCAACTGATTTGTTTGTCCATTTCGTTCCCAGAAGATTCTAAAAGAACTTCTTTGCCACCCTTTGGGATACCTAGAACCCATCTAACTTGATTTGATGATAATTTATACTTTATCCCATCACGTGTTAGTAATACACCATTAATAGGATCAACACGAGTCATCAACCAATAGCATAAACTACGTGGTAAATGTTTGAAACTTAAGTTCAATAACCCTCCAAAACCCATTTCTTTGACCCACTTATTTCTTTTTGAATCAAAATTACTACAAATTCTCCCAAACGCCTCGATTCTACAATTAACATTAGGCTTCTACAAAACCATACCACATAAAACCATCACCTTATTTAATCAATAAGCATCATATGTAATAGTTTCATAATATTTAACTTATTTTTTAATTTATATAATTAAACATTTTTTTCTCACTTACACGCGGTAGTTTTGCAGCTAATGTGCTGAGTACAACACCATCGCTTTTCACTTTCCCACCAACAGAATCACAACTATCCTGCTTAATTATATCTTATGAAACTAGTTGACACTTTGACAAAGTTCCTATAATTTAAATTTCACTATAACTGAATAACAACATGAGCTAACCTCATAAAGCCTTTCATTAACCCTAAATGATTTCCCTTCCCTACCACCGCAACCCTAAAAAAATAATAACTTCAGATAAGTACTCTATTAAATATATCATAAAATCAATTTCAATATCTAAACCAACAAATATACCTTTATATTTTTCCGCTTTCTACAAGGAATAAACTCATCATCACATTTAATAGATAATGTACGCTTTGGTGATTGAGTTGAATAACCAACTTCATCATTAACATCTGAATCTAATAAACAAGGTTCATCCACCAACATTTAAAAAGGGTATAGACTTTTTTTAATTCACCCCTTGCTACAAGAATCTCACCTGAAATCATTAATAATTTCATTTGACAAACAACTTTTATTAATGATTTAATAATTAACAAACCTAAATAAATCTGACGATAAAAGACTCATTCAAACAAAAATCCCTTACAGTCTTAAAATTCATTCCTACCTACACTAGTGGAAAAACTGCAATAGGTTACGGGCAAAAATAGACTTTAGGTTACGGTTTTGTTTGTAAGTTATACTGCGTCGCATATAACTTTAGGTTACGGACGGTGAGCGTAACCTAAAGTCAGGTTTTAGGTTACGGTCATCTTAGAGCCCGTAACCTAAAGTCAGGTTTTAGGTAACGCATATAGTCTAGCCAGTAACCTATACTTTGTGTAGCTTAGTTACAAGTTAAACCTTTTAAGTAACGTTAAATAGATTAGCCCGTTACTTATAAGATATAATTTTTTTTTGACATAATTTTTGAATAATGCCTGTACCTGCAATGGCAACACTACTAAATCCCTATACCATTACATACTATTAACTCCACATAATAACTTGTAAAATTCATCTCAACACATCCATTATCAGACTTAATAATAAATTCTACAAACGTCCACCAAAATACTCCTATTGAATCAACAAACACATACCATCAATATTAAAATTAACTAGTACATTAATTTAGTATAAGGTGCTAGTAAGTAGTTGATGTGAAATGTTGGGTATTAGATACCTACAATTTTTAAGTACAAAAGACAAAAAAAAAAAAATAAATAAATAATAAAAAATGAACTTATACAAATTTATTTCACCAAATACTTAGTTCTAAAGAACTTCGCCCATTGTTCTCGAAGTTCTTTCATTTCTTCTTCATTGTAGGACTCACTTCTTGGCACATAATCCTTCACAAAAATGTAAACAAAAGCAATAAATAACTTGTATAATCTTCAACTAAATCACATTGCAACCGAAGGACCACCCACAACGTGCTCGTCTTTCCACTAGTATATATATAAAGAGATCGCGAGAGACTAAACTAAATTCCATAACTTTAAACTAAAATCATCATTTACTAACCTCTTTTAGGTCACATTTGCAATCTCCAAGTCTAACAACTACTTCGTACATGAATTTCATGATGTAGTATCCACAGTCAAGGCCGCCTTTTTGTTGAGGGCACTGCATGTTGAAATATTATTTAAGGTTACAATGCATTATCGATGTTGATGTTGTATATAATGAAGTCAAAGTTTGCTTATATATTGACAAACCTCAATCCATATATATTCTAACTTCGGCGGCATCTTTCGCAGTGTTGGTCCTTTGACGGTTGATTTATAAAACATGTATGCACTTAAATCATTTAAATAATAAAAATTAGAAAATATTCATGTATACATATAAGAATGTAAGTATAACGAACTTTCACTTACTATCCAAAAATGTTCATACAACATAACCAACGACGTGGGTCAGGACCTTCGAGTGGAAGAGGGTCAAACACATATCCCGATCCCAGTGACATGTCTACTACAACAAGAACCCAATGGCCACTACATAGGACGTAAAAGTTTCCATTAAAACCCAATGGGCATTCTCTTTATTATATCAGATAACATATAAAACATGCAAGAAAATTTATCACAACAGCTCACTTATTGTCTTATTGATGCAAGAAAATCATTAACCAAAAGCTAACATAAAAATATATATGGATCCTTCAATAAAACAATATGATAACTGAATTTATAATATGTGAAAAGAAATTGTTGCATAAGGACAAAAGAAATAATGTAGGTTGAACATTCAAATCTTAGAATGTAAATACAAATAGTATTGTATGTTTAGAGTATTCTCTTATACAAGGACATGAACTATTCCTTCATATTAGAACTCATCAAGTTTTTACATGGTCCTAACCTATCAATACACCAACAAATAAATATTCCTTCAATATTCCTTCATATTTAACTTATGTTGAAGTGATGATAAACAAATACGAGCATATCACAGATCATTAATAATCAAATACCATATTACAAGTAACACACTAAAATAAATATCAGTGTCACCGTCAATAGATGAAAGAAGCTTCATCTATTATCACTTTAAGTGATATCATTGTGAAACATGATAAATTAATTCCCAGCCGTGCATATAAGCAGAAAATGGATCCATGTAAGAGCATTACATTGGGAAAAGTAGAAAATTTCTGTGAGGTATATTTTCTGACTTTTTTTTGATGGGGTTATATACTTATATTGACAGTAATATCAAATGTTGTTGCCTTGGTAAGCTAGCCATTACATTATGATAAACTTATATTGCATTCATGTAATCTCTTTTGAATTCCGTGGCTTTAACTATCCATGCCTAGGGATGGTAGACAAAGCAATATACATGGGTACTGCTCATTTTGCTTTAGTTGGGGGCAATACGACCTAATTTGTAATTAGGCCACATGGGGAACACTGTTGGTGTTGTCATGGGTGATATTGTGAATTGCGTGTTGTTTAATAGATTGTGTTATATGCTGTTAACACTATATCTTTCTTCCTGTGTTGTATGTAGGCTATTCATGATGTTATAAAGAAAATAGATGCAGGAAGTAGTATTGAAGTTGCAAAATACTCATGTGGGCCAGACGTTTTGAACCAGATGGTTAAGTGGAAGGTATCATGTATTATTCTTCTATTTTTGAATAGCAGTAGGTACTTCACAGTGTTCATCCACCCGAACCACAATGTATTATAGTAGATGCTTGGATGGAAAGAGGTGTGGAGGGATATGTAGCACTAGATAAAAGTGAATGTAGAGATGTCAATTTGGGTCAAAATTGTCCAATTTAATTACTCATCTGAAAACTGAAAAAGCGGATTGATGTGGAAGTGAATTGAATTATGAAAGTGTACCATATGTAATGATAAAATATATTAGTAGCTTTATGTATGACATCCCTTCTATGACATCTCACATATAGAATTAAAAAAGTTAGAAAATGATAAAGATGTTCCATTGAACAACTCCAATATATGACAAATCATGTGACTAATACTCAAATAATCAATTAAACTAATCTCTCACACCTCACAGGTCACTTTAGAGGAAGTAATATCGGTGTTCCGCTTTTATAACACGCACTTCACTTTTTTTTCACTTACTCACCTACTCTTGAACCATAATTGGAAATTGCGGATATCAACTCGAACATTTAATATGTCGATAAATAAATTACTCGTATTTAGTATCGGCTAATAAACCACGATTAGTCCCAAATCAACCTCCTTTTATTTCCCTCTCATTAAATCCATCAAAAAAAAAAAATCCACTTGAAAAATTACGTGTTCTTCTTGTTCATCATCACCTTTCATCTTTATCTTCTATGTACATATGTAGTATTATTATTAAAACCCCGCCAAAAATCATTCATCAACTAATCAAGTAAACATTAAATTTTCTTTTTTTCCAAAATGTCATACAAAACCCTAGATTTTATCACAATCTCTGATATTGAATCTCATGATATACCCCCTAAAATTGCAGCTCAAATTCACCAAAAACTTACTAAAATCATTCATGATTTTGGACCTTCTTCCCCAAAAACATGGTATAATGTAAACCAAATTTATCAATTGCACCAAACTGAAACTGACGTGATTGAAATAACCAAATTTTTAATCCCCAAATTTAGATTTAATTTACTAAACCCTAAAATTAAACCCTAAATTGATGCAAACAAAAGAAGTCGCCACAAACTAAAATGTAAACCGAAGATTCAAATCAACATCTAAAACATAAACAAACTCAAATCATATTATCTTTTAAACAATTAACATACTAACATAGAACAGACTAACAAATAATAAATTAATAATGCAATATGATTATAAAAACAAGTAATTAGCTTATTAATGATGAAATTAAAATTAAATCTCACCGGAGGTTGGCGGTCACGGCGGAGGGAGACAAGAAGGAGCACTGGAGGTCGGCGGTGCACAGGTCGTGGCTATCGTGGGCTCGTGGGGCGTGGGCCGTTGCTGTCGTGGCTCGTGGGGCATTGGCGGTGGTTGAGAAGAAGAAGGAGAAAAGAAAGGAAGGTTCCAGAAGAAGAAGGAGAATATGATGAAGGAGTATGAAGAAGGAAGGTTGCTAAATCAGAAGGAGTATGAGAATTATTATTAATCAGACAAGAAGGAAGTTTTTGATAAATCCGACATGCGAAGAAGGAGAATTATTGAGAAGGTTGCTAAATAAGAAGAAGGAGAATTATTGAGAAGGTGGGCTTTTTTATAGACATGGAAGAAAATTATAGAGTGGGTTTTTGATACAAAATTGGGTGAGTGAATAAAAAAAAATAAAAAAAAAAATAAAAAAAAGAATTGAATAAAAATAAAAAATACAAAATTGGGTTTTTGATAGAATGCTAATGTAGAACCTATGAAGCATGGGTACCTTTGAGAACTTGGCGAATCTGTACTAGTGTCGTTTCGGGGTCGGGGACGGGGACGGTGCGGGGACGCCTGAAAAACGTCCCGGGGTCGGCATTAATTGGGCGGGGACGGGTGTGCTACTTTGGGGACGTTTCGGGGTCGGCATCAATTGGGCGGGGACGGTTGTGCTACATTGGGGACGTTTCGGGGTCGGCTTAGATACAAAATAGAAGTCCCCAACCTTTTTAAGACAAAAGTCCAAATGCAAATAAGAGCCCAAGGTCCAACATTATAAAAAATACCACTCAAAACCAAAGTCTAGGATTTATTGTTTGACAAACTAATTCACCGACCTTCTTACTCATTTACTCCTCTAGTACTCTTTAATTCTCCATCTCTTTCATTCCTTTTACTTCACTAAATTTTTTACTCCTCTAGTCTCTTTCAATTATCTCTAATTGTTCACTCAACATTTATCTCTTTTAGTCTGACTTCTTCCCTCAACATTCATTATTTGCTTTTCTTTTCACTCGACATTCATCAAATCATCAAATAAAAAGTGTCAGGCGACAGCGACTTGGACTGAATTCCAGGTGAAGTTTGCACGAATGACGGTGAGTTTGAGGGAGACCACGACGACCACAAATCGATTAATGATAATGTTGTACTTTAAGATAATGTTATACTTTAACGTTTTACGAATTAACTATTATGTTATTGTTACATTAAAATATTAATTACTATTGTATTTTAAATTATTTAATTTTGTGATTATTTAATTGCCGTCCCCGTTTTTGGAAATTTTGATTTTGCCGTTTTTCGTCCCCGTCCCCGCCCCCGTTTTTGACCCCGTTTTTGAACCCGTGCAACCTAGTGTAGAACTGCAGTAGAAGAGTAAAAAAAAAACAAAAAACAAAAAATAAGTAAAAAAGAAGTGAATGAAAATTATTGAGTGGTAAAAAATGCATGCAAAGATAACCTCAAAGTATAGCTAACGGTCACTTTGGTTAGTAACCTTTAACAAACAATAAGTAACGGGCATTTATAGATCGTAACTTATAAAACTTAACTACCAAAGTTTAACTGTACTTTAGGTAACAGGCAGTTAAAGGCCCGTTACTTAAAAAAAAAACGCCAAACAAGTTGAAGTTTAGGTAACGGGCAACTGACATCCCATAGCCTAAAATATTTTAGGTTACGGGCGAAACTAAGCCCGTAATCTAAAGTGTGATAAAAGGGACTTTAGGTTAGGGTTTTAACTTGGCCCGTTAGATATAAAATAAAAGTTACGTGCAGTTACTTAGCCCGTAACCTATAAGGGGTTACATTTGACGATTTTTCCACTAGTGCTATTACTAAAAACAACTTGTACATTAAGTAACATATACATACCTCTCCTTCTAGGTTTAGATCCACAATTTGCCAAATAGAATTCAACGACAATTGGGCGTTCTGAGAAAAATTAGCTTAAAAAAATTTAAGTTGCATATTTCTAGTTTATAATGTTTACACCATATAATTTAATTTGAGATATGTTTGAGATATATGGCAGTTTTGATTTTAATAATTACCACCTGCGATATTGCTTAACAAAAAATATCACAAAGGAGAGTGAACTACATTCATCAACTGCCGTCTACTAACGTTAACTAACAATTTTCAACAAAGGTTATGGTATTTTACATCTTTACCCCTGTGATTTGTTAAACTACCAAATCACAGTGATTCCCCAGTATTTCCCCTATTTAAAATCAGAAATGACTAAAATAACTTTTTTTGTCAAATAAACTATGTAAAATCCGGCCTCTTATGCCTGAAATAATATTTTTCATCAATTTAATATTTTTTTAATTGCTTTTTATATTAAAAGAAACCAATTTTTATATTAAAAAAAAACACAGATTTTTATATATTAAAAAAAACGATTCCTATATATATATATTTATACTGACCATGTAGCTCTTAAGTACTTGGAAAGAAAGAAGCAAAACCGAGACTTATTAGGTTGATTTTACTCCTTCAAGAGTTTGACCTAGAAATACATGATAAGAAAGGTGCAGAGAACATGGTAGCAGATCATTTATCTAGAATTCAGTATGAAAATGGGGAGATCTTAACCCCCATTGATGATTCTTTTCCTGATGATCATCTTTTAGCTGTGCTTTCTAATACTCCATGGTTTGCTGGTTATGCTAATTATGTTGATGGGGGAGTCTTACCTCCTGGTCTTACTTATCAGCAGCGGAAAAGGTTTTTACATGATGTTAGGCGTTACTTTTGGGATGACCCTAATTTATTTCGTGAGTGTGCATATGGTTTATATCGCAGGTGTGTACCTGATTGGGAAGTCTATGGAATTCTTCATCATTGCCACTCATCACCTTTTGGAGGACATGCTAGGCCCACTGAAACGATATTCAAGGTATTACAATCAGGTTTTTATTGGCCAACAATACTTAAGGATGCTCGAGATTTCGTTATTTCTTGTGATTCGTGCCAACGAACAGGTAATATCTCCAAAAGGCATGAAATGCCTCAAACAGGTATCTTAGAAGTTGAAATTTTCGATGTTTGGGGTATTGATTACATGGGTCATTTCCCTTCTTCTAATGGCAATCGTTATATTTTAGTTGCTGTGGATTATGTTTCTAAGTGGGTGGAATCAATTGCTACCCCCCATTGTGATTCTAAAACTGTTTTAAGATTGTTTAACTAGATTATTTTTCCTAGGTTCGGAGTCTTTAGAGCTATCATCAGTGATGAGGGAGCGCATTTCCATGAGAAGAGATTAGATAAGCTGCTAGAAAAGTATGGTGTTTACCGCATAACAGGATTGGCATACCATCCACAAACCAGTGGTCAATTAGAAGTTTTGAATCGAGAAATCAAGTCCATCTTTGAGAAGACGATTGCAAAATCGAGAAAGGATTGGAGTAGTAAGCTTCATGACGCTTTATGGGCATATAGAACGACTTTCAAGACTCCAATTGGTACTTCTCCATATCGATTGGTTTATGGAAAAATGTGCCATCTCCCAGTTGAACTCGATTACAAAGCATATTGGGCAATTAAGGAGCTAAACATGGATGCAAAGCTTGTTGGAGAAAAACGGTTGTTTCAGTTGAATGAATTGGATGAATTTCGGTTAGGAGCTTATGACAATGCCAAAATCTATAAGGAGAAGATGAAAAGATGGCACGATAAACGAATCATGAAAAGAGAATTTCAAGTTGGCGACAAAATTCTATTATTCAACTCAAGGCTTTGATTATTCCCTAGAAAGCTGAAATCTAGATGGAGTAGTCCTTTCACGGTGATAAATGTGAGTAAATTCGGCTATGTTGAAGTTCAGAGCGAAAAAGGTGAAGTCTTCAAGGTCAACGGTCAAAGATTAAAGCCATATTATGAAGGAGATGTTATCGGTTTGGTTGAAGTCATCCTACTCGATGATCCCGAAGTACCTTGTTGATCACTAATGCAGTCATGGTCAAGCTAGTGACCTTAAAAGAGCGCTTCTCATGAGGCAACCCGAGCTTTCTATCCCTCTCTTTCTCGTTTTGCGTGTTTTTAGTTGTTAATGTGTGTTTTCAATTTGTTTCTGTGTTTTATTTTAGTTTAGTTTAGCTTTTAGTTTGAATTATGAAGCCTAGCTAAGGGTTTAAGTGAGTGCCATGCTTAATTGGGATAATTAAGGAGAATTTAAGAGGTTAATCGTGCTTATATTTCATTATTAATAATATAATATAATATAATAATTAAGGAGAAAAAGGAAAAAATAAGCAAAAGTCACGTTTTTAGACCACCTGCGGGTGCAACGCCTAAATTGATTTTAATTTGCTCCCTACGGGCGCAGGTACCCCTGCGATGCCCCGTCAGTTTTTTTTTTCTAGCGTGGGGCTTGCTCTTGGTCGTTGCCCATTATTTTGTGCCCCCCCTACTATTATTATTATTATTATTATTATTATTATTTTATTATTATTATTATTATGATCATCTTTTTATTTTAAATCTCTCAATTCCTCTCTTAACCTATCTTCTTCCTCTCTCATACCACCATTAAAACCCCAAAACCTTCAACTTCAAACCTCCATAACTCACTCCTCACAACTCCAAAACACTCCAAATTTTGACACAACACTCCTCTCACTCATCTAAGCAATCTTTTGCAGTCAAAAATCAAAGAAAAATCAACCGAATAGCACTACCTAGGGTCCGAAAATTCAAACATTATTGTGCTTATTTTTGGGTTTTCTTCTCCAATTTTCTTGCAATCTCTTACTCCATTAATATCTAGTGAGGTATAACGTCCTTTTTACCCTTATTTAACTAAGTTTTATGATTTTTTTAATTTTTGGATAATTTGATTATGAATTTAATTATTGATTTTAAACTTGATTGTTGTTCTTATGAATGCTTAGTTGTTGTTTTTATGCTTCAATATCATGTTAGAGTTGTTAATTTTAAGTAACTGGAAGTTTTGTGTTATTTTGATGAGTAAGGTTTGTTGGAAAATTTTGATGATTATTGATGTTTAGAAGTGTTTTAATTAGTTAAATTCATGTTTAAATTACTTAGAATAATGCTATGAGTTCAATTCTATGCTTAATTTTGTTCTAGTTCTTTCCATGAATTTTTATTAGTAGCTTCATTGTGTGAATTATAATGCTTGGAAATTTGATTAGAAGTTGCTACTAATCTTAACTAGTTATTATTGTTGTCAAATTGTTATTTGGACTTGTTTTGAATGAATGTTTAGTGCTTTATTATTATTGGAGTTGGTTTTGTGGTTGCCTTTGGAGTTGTGATTGAATTATAAGCTTGAGGATGATGTTTAGTTGTTGCATATAAGTAGTATGATGCTATTGGAATTAGTTTGGATGCTTATGTTCGTGATTTTGTTTTTCATGAGAAATTGTAGTTCTTAATGGTTTAGTTGATTTTAAAAACAAGTCATGCTGAAATTTCCGCTCAACTTTGTTTGTAATTTAGCCTTTTGATGACTACAATGCTTTTGCTTGCTTAGTTGACCATGAATCGTTAATTATTTGCATTATTTAACTTTCTATGCCATACTTTCGCCATGCTTATAATTTTGATGCTCTAAAATTGCTTGAATGAAATTCTAATCCTTGTCTTTTCATGATTGTGTTTTGTAGGATAATAAGGAAGTCCATCGGAAAGTTGCTTGGTGAAGGCCCCAAGAAATCTCAGAAAACAGGGCATCATCTTTGGCTTCCAAAGGGAAGCAACCTGCATCCTTTAGAGCACCACCACAAAACAAGAAAGAGAAACAGAAACGATATGAGAAGCTCTCCAAGCGTACAATCAGGTCTACTAGGTTCTTTCACAAGGAGACTTGTGATAAGCTGGGAATCAATAATCATTTTATGAAGATGGCTTAGTGTATTGGATGGGGCAACTGGATTAATGTTACTATGACAGGCCCGGATGGAAGAACCCAGTAGGTTCCTCACACCTATAGAGAGCTCACCCTTGAGTTCTTGTCTAGTTACCACTGCAATGTCACTTGGGAGATCCCCTCAACTTCAAGGAAGGGCCATATCAGCTTTACCATCTTTGGGCAATAATATGAGATGGATGTGGATGAGTTGAATGAGAGATTTATATGGAACACTGAGAATGTAGTATGGTCCACAGTAGAGCATGAATGGGGACCCTATTTTGAAGGAGCATGGTGGGAGAGAATTACAGACGGCAGTTCCACCTTTACTTTTACTACAACTAAGGCATCGGAGGTTCAACACCCGGCCCTCTGATACTTTCTTCGATATGTGGTTTACAGCTTGTTTTCTAGAGGAGAGCTCGGGCAGGTGTACCCGGATGAGATTAGACTTCTTTGGATGGTTATAGAAGGATATGCCATGCAACCTCTCCACTAAAACTTTGGGTTCTTATTGGCACGCCGGTTCGCCGATTACTGAAGGTATCACAAACATTGGCACCATCTATATCAGAGGCATAATTACATGGCTTACCAATTCTTTAGGCCATGTTGAGGATATTCACCAGTTGCATTCGATCAAGGAGAACCCCTACCTCGGCATCACTGCGCTCAAAGCTACAAACTTTCTGAGACATTACCAGAGAGGGCATAGAGAGAGATTTGTTTGGTGTGTTTGGGAGATTTCATGGTGCTACTTACCGAATGCTTATGTCAGCCTTACCTATCAGGAGCACCCGGATAGTTTACCTGTTTCGGCAGGCAAACGACCAAGCTCATCTCCAGCGCCATCCAGCCCCACCTTGACCAGAGCCTTTGAGATACACCTATGCAGGCCATTCCTCCTCCACTTTCGACATGTCACCCCTGATGAAACGCCTTGATGACATGCACCTCTATAACCAGCAGCGGTTTGACAGGGTTGACCATTCTCTTTGAGGACTCCATACCGATGTTGTTTTACTTCAGAGAGTCTAGTGGCGGGAGCATATGAGCAATGTTGAGGCCAGGACGGTCTAAGGCTTCTCGAACCAACCTAACTGGCCTCCCATTTATTATCCTAGCTCCGAGCCTACTTCCTATCCTTACCAGCCCTTCTATGACCAGTACTATCCTAGGTACTAGGGCCCCGGTCAGTAGAGCTCGGCTTCACCTCCTTCCTTTTGTTCTTCATGGTTATTTGTTCCGGGATAGGACGAAGTTCGGTTTGGGGGGAGGATTTCTTTTCTTTGTATATATGTAATTTTTTTTTTTTTTTAGTTTTATTGCTTTGAAAAAAAATACAAAAAAATCAGAAAAACGAAAAAAATTCAAAAAAATGTTAGTTTAGTTTTTCTTTTAACCTTTTTCTTTGAAGTTTGGTTTGTCTTCTTTCCTTTTTAGGTTTAATTTTGAGTAGGACGTATTTTGGATTTAGTGCTTTATTGGACTCTTGTTGGAGATTGAATTTGGTTTGGTTAGATCATTCTGACCTCTTCTCTTTCTTTCCTTTTTTCTTTTTGGTGTGTTTAGTTAGTTTTATTGATTTCTTAGCTTAGTTTTATTACTTTCTTAGGATTGTTGCACGGTTTGTATCATTCATTAGGAATAGGAGTTTACATGTGACAAAAAAGATTGTACAGTTTTCATAGGTTTAGTTTTAGAGAGAGTTTGATTTTTGGATCATTCTCGTCCCACTTGAGTTTCATTGTTGGAATTTACTACTTCTGTACCCCTTGTGCTTATTTTGAAAACTTTACGACTCTTAACTGCGAATGGATCCACATGCGTGATTTGTTGGCTATGACTTGACTTTAATTGCTTGAATTCCTTGTATTGGTCAACTCTTCTCAACCTTGTTTGGGTCATGTACTTGAACTGTGTTAACGGGAGGATTTGAGCCACTTTTGCATATATTTTCTTTCATTATATTTATTTCATGTGTGCTTAGTTGCTGGTGCAATTATGATCTTGGGTTTGACATTGAATTCTAGTAACTTTAATTGTGGTTTTGTGTATGTTGCGCATGGTAAAAGGCCTTCATTTCTTTTTGAGCCTCCGGAATTTCATTTCTTATTCATTTCTATATATTTTCCCTTGATCCCATATTTTAATCTTTTATCCCTTTCATCTGTATTTTTAGCCACATTACAAGCCTTATCAGCCGCGTTACATAATTTATGCGCAAACTTGGTTTAGGGGAGTTGGAGTGGTTGTGATGTTGTTAATGTACTTTTGATGGTCGTTTTGGAGGGTTGTTGGTGAAAATTATTGGAAATGTTGTTTAGTGAGGTTTATTTGATTACAGGTTTCACATTTAAGGCTTTGCATACCAAGTCTAGGCTGTTGCAAGTTAATTGAAAAGTTATATTTTAATCATAGCCTAGTTATGTATGTGCGATGATTATGTTTATTAAATTTAAGCAAGAACAAATCATCAAAAGTCGTGAAACTAAGTTTTATTATGCATGAAAAATAAAGTGAAAAATTATTATAAAAGCACAATAAGTTGAAAAAATATGAAAGAAGTGAAATAATTGAAAAAAAAAAGTGAAAAGTTTGAAATTTATGAAGATTAAGAAGTTTAAAGTTTGTAAAGTAGCGGTTGTTGATTGAATTATGAGATTTATGGTGTTGATGTGATTTATGAAGAAAAGTTTGGTTTGTTTTGGTTGGAGTTGGATTTTGCAGAATGTTAATGATTTTTGGAGTTGTTGACGGTTTTTCTCGATTTTATATGCGTATACCCCTCCGCTACATTATCCCAAATTTATCCTACCCATCACCCTAGCCACGTTACAAGTTTATTAAAGCCCTTTTTTTATCCCAAATTTATCCTACCCATCACCCTAGCCACGTTACAAGCTTATTAAATCCCTTTTTTTTATCCCAAATTTATCCTACCCATCACCCTAGCATAGAGTATTAATTGCATTTCGAGTCGACATTTAGGATGAGTGGATATCCTTAAACACTTGCATGAGGTGTGAGATGTGGGTTTCGGGTTCCAACACTTTTGCATTTGCATTCCATATTTGGTTAGGAGGTGAGGGTTAAAGCTTCATTGATATAAGCTCATCATTAAATGTGTGGAGTGACAACCCGTGAGCTACTCTAGCCATTGATTCATTAAACTTGCTTGGTTGGTTTTGTTTGACTCGTATTTAGGAAGGATGGTAATTGGGTGCTTGATTAGCCGGCTTTGATCCATGTGTCTTCGGATGTTCTCTTGAGTTATAATGTTTTTATTTTGTTTTATGCGGTGTAGTCAATTTCGTTTTGTTTGCTCGGGACGAGTGAACAGGCTATCGCACACCTCTCAAAAATAACCGAACAACTCTAACTAATATAGCTAGGGAAGTAGGGATCGAATCCTCAGGGAAGCTATTAAATTCTACTAGCTCTAAAAAGCCTAAAGCGTGTAAGGGCCTTGGTGGAAATTTCAGTAAATGGTTTCTAAAACTAAGAAGACTAAGAATTGAAGCTAAGGAAATGACGGGAAAATAACAATAAACTCTATTAATGGAAACCTAGGGCTATCGGTTCACTATGATCAATCAACAAACTCAATTAACGCTTACTAATCAATTCATTGGCATTCATTGAACTAGGGCTCACTAATTCTCTCGAACTTAGACTCTCTCAAAACTCCTTTACCGGCTCTCGCTCATATAAATTCATTTTTGCCTATTATTCAGTGGTCTAATTGTGGTAATCTTACCTCTCGGCCTCGATTTCAACAATAACCTAACTTACAACTAAATCTGGCCACAATTTAATTGCAATCACTAGAAATCAATAATAGGAATTCAATTAGAAGCCAAGAACTAACTAGAAAACATAATTTAAATTCAAGTCATGATCATAGATCCCCTAAACCTAGAGAAAACGACTACTCACTCATAATTAAGGGAACAAAAGCAAAATTAAAATCAAACAACATGATCATGAACAAAGAATTAATTAAAACTAAATTAATTACTAATAAAACTAAAGTAAGAATTAAAATAACAAAACTAATTAATCTAAACTAAAAACTAAGAAATCAAAGAGAATCATGAAACTAAAAGAATTAAAAATCATAAGGAAAGAGATTACCAAAATAAAGATTGAATTGCATTGATTGAAAGCTTGAATTCATGAACAAAGTAATTAATCCTAAAATTCTAGAGAGAAAAAGTAATTTTGGATTCCTAGGTCTAAAAATATATTCAAAACTAGGTAGGTTCGTGCCCCCTTTACATAGAGTATATATAGGATTTGGGTTTTTAATTAATTAAAACCCACGAAGCAAAACCACACGGAGAGAAAAAATCGGAGCACAAAACCTTGAACCCGCGCCTGCATAGGTCACTTTGGCCTTGTTCCCTGCGCCCGCAGCCTTCACGGTTTGGGACTTCTGATGCTACTGATCTATGTTGCGGGCGCATAGATCAAAGAAGCTTTCAAGGCTACGCCCGTATGAACAATGATGAACGACATTTTGATGTTCTTGCTTGAGTTTTTTGCTCTATTCTTCGAATCTCATTCGTGGCTTCTCGTGACTTGGCACGCATCCCGAGGTTTTTTGAACGACATTTTGACTCGTTTTAGCCTCCAATGACATCATAACTCTCTATTACGCTCCTGTAACATGTAAACAAAACCGAAAACCACGTGTAATAATCGAAAAATTATAAAATAACCGTAAAAGGTTCTAAAAGTCAACCAAAGATGCTAAAACCGTTCTAAAACATAAGTTAACATCGAAACAGGATATTTAATCAAAACAAAGCCACAAACTTAACTATTTAGCACAAGAATCAACCGAAAATGAGGGAAAAACACAACATAAAACACGTATATCAAATTCCCCCAAACCGAACCTTTGCTCGTCCCGAGCAAAACACAACGAAATTGACTACACCCCATAAAAACAAAATAAGCATCATAACTCAAGAGAACATCTGAAAACACATGGATCAAGGCCAGCCAATCAAGCATCCAATTACCGTCCTTCCTAAAATACGGGTCAAACAAAACCAACCAAGCAAGTTTAATGAATCGATGACTAGAGTAGCTCACGGGTTGTCACTCCACACAATTAATGATGAGCTTATAACAATGAAGCTCTAACCCTCACCTCCCAACCAAATGTGGAATGCAATGCAAAATGTGTTTAAATGCAATTTTAAGAACCCAAAACCCACATCTCACACCTCATGCAAGTGTTTAAGGGTATCCACTCATCCTAAATGTCGACTCGGAATGCAATTAATACTCTACGACCTTGAAAAAGGATTCACTTCACAATAACCATAGCATGTGCACGAAGATAAAAAAGGACTTTAATAAGCTTGTAACGTGGCTAGGGTGATAGGTAGGATAAAAATTTGGGATAATGTGGTGGAATGCGGGTATACGCATACAAAATCGAGGAAAAACATCAACATTCTCCATCATCCAATTCAACCAACTCAAACCAAACTTTTCTTTATGTTTCACATCAACACCGTAAATCTCATAATTCAATCATCAACCACTACTTCACAAACTATAAACTTCTATTTTTTTTATCTTCTTCTTTTTTTTTCAACTTTATTATGCTTTCATAATTTTTTTTTATTCACTTTATTTTTCATGCATAATAAAACATAGTTTCATCATGACTCTTAATGATTTGTTTTTGCTTAGAATCAATAACAATAAACATAATCATCACACATACATAACTAGGCCATGAATAAATATGACTTTTTAATAACTACAACAGCCTAAACATTGGTATGCAGAGCCTTATATGTGAAACTTTTATATTTAACTTTCATCAATAACATTCCACTATTCACCATCAATCCTCCATAACACCCTTCAAAACTTATTTTAACAACATCACAACTACTTCAATCCCCTAAACCAAGTTTGGGCATATAATGCATTATGTAAAAGGGCTAATAGGCTTGTAATGTGGCTAAAATACAAATGAAAGGGATAAAAGCTCAAAACATGGGATCAAGGGAAAATTTAAATGTGGGAAATGAAATTTTGAAGTTCAAAAGAAGAAATGAGAGTCTTTTATCATGCGCAACATACACATATTTCACAATTAAAGCTACTAGAATCCAAAGTCAAACCCAAGATCATAATTGCACCAGGAACTAAGCACATATGAAAAGCAAATATGAATGAATTTATATTCAAAAGTGGCTCAAATCCTCCCGTTAATACAGTTCAAGTCCAAGACCCAAGCAAGGTTGAGAAGAGTTGACCAATAAAAGGAAATCAAGCAATCAAATTCAAGTCATAGCCAACAAATCACACATGTGGATCCATCCGCAGTCAAGAGTCATAAAGTTTTCAAAATAAGCATAGGGGTCCAGAAGTAGTCAATTCCGACAATAGAACTCAACCTGGACACGAAAAATCCATTAAGCCAATTCTCTCTAAAATTAAACCTAAGAAAACAGTACAGTCTTTTTGGTCACATGTAAACTCCCATTTATAATGAATGGTACAAACCATGCAACAGCCTTAAGAAAGCAATAAAACTAAACTAAGAAGGCAGTTAAAACTAACTAAGCACACAAAAAGAAAACAAAAGAGAAGTTGGAGTGATCTAACCAAGCCGGTATCAATTCCTAACAGGAGTCCAACTAAGTACTGAATCAATAATACATCTCGCTCGAATTAAATCCTTAAAAGGAAAAGAAACAAACCAAACTCCAAAGAAAAAGGTAAAAAAAAATAAGAGGAAAAAGAAAAAGAAAATAAGGCAAAACTGAAAGAAAAAAAGAAAAAAACTAAGCAAAAAGTACAAAAATACATAAATCCTCCCCCCAAACCAAATTTTTGTCCCGTCCCGGGACAAATAACCGTGCAAAGCAGAGGAAGGAGGCGAAGCCGAGCTCTACTGACCGGGTCCCCAGTACCTAGGGTAGTACTGGTCATAGAACGACTGATAGGGGTAAGAGGTGGGCTCAGTGCTAGGGTCGTATGTAGTTGGCCAGTTAGGGTGGTTCGGGAATCCCTGAACTGTCCCGGCTGCAACATTGCTCGTATGCTCCCTCCACTGGACTCTCTGTAGCAAATCAACATCATAACGGAGTCCTCGAAGTGAATGATCTATCCTGTCGAACCGCTGCTGGTTATAGAGATGCATATCATCAAATCGGTTCATCAGGGGGGGTCATGTCGAATGTGGAGGAGGAGTGACCAGCATAGCTATGTCGTGGTGGCTCAGGTCATGGTGGAGCTGGTGGACACTAGGCCTAGCCGCCTGCTTGCTGAATCAGGTTGACCATCTGCACGACCCTCTTCTCTGAATCTGCTCTCTCCTTTAGTTGGATGTTGTCAGGTGGGATCCTCCAAGGGTTCTGGCCGTCTCGGTGCTCCTGGTAGGTGAGGCTAACATAGGCATTAGGCAAGTAGCACCATGAAATTTCCTGAACACACCAAACAAACCTCTCTCTGTGCCCTCTCTGATAACGTCTAAGGAAGTTAGCGGCTCTCAGGGCAGTCGTGTCGAGGTAGGGGTTTTCCTCGATCGGATGTAGCTATTGGGCCAGCTATGTAATCATGCCACCGATATAGATAGTGCCAGTGTTAGTGATCCCCTCTGCAGTTTCAGCAAACTAGCGGGCTAGAAAGAACCTGAAGTTATAATGTAGAGGTTGTCTGGCATATCCCTCTGTCACCATCCATAATAGTCTGATCTCATCAGGGTAAAATTGCCCTAATTCTCCTCTAGAAAATAAGCAGTAAACCACGAACCGCAGGAAATATCGAAGGGCAGGGTGCTGTACCTCTGATGCTTTGGCGGTGGTAGAAGTGAAGGTGGAGCTGCCATCAGTGATTCTCTCCCACCAGGCTCCCTCAAAGTACGGTCCCCACTCATGCTCAGCTGTAGACCAAACTGCATTTTCGGGGTTCCATAGAAACCGCTCATTTAGTTCATCAATATCCATCTCATAGTGCTGCCCGAAGATGGTGAAGCTGATGTGTGTCCTTTCAGCACTAGGGGTCTCCTGGGAAACATGGAAGTGGTAACTGGATAGGAACTCTAAGGTGAGCTCCCGGTATGTGTGTGGGACCTGCTGGGTTTTTCCATCGGGACCGGGCATAGTGGCGTTGATCCAGTTTCCCCATCCGATCCGGTAAGCCATTCTCATCACTGGTCAGTGATACCAAGCTTATCACATGTTTCTTTGTGGAAGAACCGTGTGGACATGATTGTTCTTTTGGAGAGCTTATCAAGTCGTTTATGTCTGTCCTGACGGTTCTGAGGTGGTGTTCTGGAGGAGGATGGCTGCTTTCCCTTTGAAGCTGAAGAGGATGCCCCAGTTTTCTGAGAATTCTTGGGGCCTCCGGCAAGTAGTTTGCCAATTGATTTCCTCATGATCCTACAAGACATATGCAGGAAAGACAGAGATTAGCATTCCATTAAAACAAGTCTTGAAACCAAAATCATGTCAATCATAAAAGCATAAAGAATAATGAGATATGAAAGCATGATCAAAGAAAACAATCAAGGCATTGTAGTTATCATACAATCAAAGTTACAAACAGGATTCTGCGGAAATTTTGGCATGACCCGTTTGTAAATGCAACTAAACCAATGAGAACTACAAAGTTCTATTCAACTAAAGCCAGAGTGCAACCAGAAACATTCAAACTTAAGCATTACTTGCATATTATGCCTCCAAAACCAACATGTCCAAGCTCATATTCATAAAAGAGCATCAAGTGCAACACCAAAAACCAACTTACACCATTATATAAACTCAACCATTGAACAATTAATGCCTTAAACACATCCAAACAACTTCAATGAGACTTTAAGAACAAGTAATAATGACTAGTTAAGATAAGTAGCAACTACTAACCATTTTAAAAGCATAAAGTTCAACATGAAAGTTGCTAGTAAAAAAAATTCATGAGTAAAGCTAGAGTTCTAAGTAAGCAATGAAGTAATCAAAAGCATGATTTTAAGCATTCTAAAGACTTTAAACATGAATTTAACTAGTTAACACTCCTAATTAACAACAACTTTATGAATAATCATCAAAAATTTCATGGAGATCTCACTCAACAATAAAGCAAAAAAACTTCCAATTACTTATAATTAACAACTCCAAACATGATAATGAAGCATAAAAATAGCTAGTAAACACTCATGAACAACAACAATCAAGTTTAGAGTGATCAATTAAATTCGTAATAAAAATACCCAAAAATTGAAAATTCATGAAAACTTCATATAAATTGGATAAAAATGAAAATATACCTGAATAGATGATAAAAGAGCAAGAAATTTGAAGAAAATTGAAGAAGCAACCCACAAATCAAACCCAAATTGAACTCAAATTTCGAACGCTAGGTTATGCAATTCGTGATTTTTTTTTCAAATTTTAACTCCAAGATGTTGTTTAGATTAGTGAGAGGAGTGTTGTGTTAAAATTTGAAGTGATTTGGAGTAATATGGAGTGAGTTATGGTGATTTGAAGTTGAAGGTTTTTGGGGTTTTAATGGTGTCAGAGAGGAAGAAGAAGGTAGATTGAGATTTTAGGAAATAAAAATAATATTGATANGGGGGGCGGGGGCGAAAACATGACAAGGGTAGGATTACTAAGCCAAACGCGAAGAAGGAAAAAGGACGAACGGAAGCCTGCAGGATTACCCTGCGCCCGCAGCTGGAGTCTGCGGATAAACTGTGAGCCTTCTGTTTTAAAATGCGGGCGCATAGAAGGAATAGGGGTTTGTTCACTACACCCGCAGGTCGTCTGTGGGACACTTTTGCGCTGATTTTTTCTCTTTTCTCCCTAATTAATGAATTACATTATAAATTATTACTATTAATCATCACTTAAGCACATTTTAACTCTTAAACTCTCCTTAATTACCCCAATTAAACATTAAACACTTGGACCCTTAGCTAGACTTCACAAAATCAAAACAAAAGGTAAACTAAGCTAAACTAAACTACGAAAACACACAAAAACACGCAAAAACATGCAAAAAGAGAAAAGAAGGGATAGAAAGCTCGGGTTGCCTCCCGAGGAGTGCTCTTTTGAGGTCACTAGCTTTACCATGGCTACATTAGTGATCAAGGCGTCTTGGGATCATCGAGTTGGATGACTTCAACCAAACCGATGACATCTCCTTCATAGTATGGCTTCAACCGTTGACTGTTAACTTTGAATATTTCACCCTTTTCACTTTGAACTTCAACATAGCCAAATTTGCTAACATTTATGACTGTAAAGGGGCCACTCCATCTAGATTTCAGCTTTCCAGGGAATAATCGAAGTCTTGTATTAAACAATAGAACCTTATCACCGACTTGAAACTCCCTTTTCATGATTCGTTTATCGTGCCATTTTTTCGTCTTTTCTTTATAAATTTTGGCCCTATCATATGCTCCTAGCAGAAATTCATCTAATTCATTCAGCTGTAGCAACCGTTTTTCACCCGCAAGCTTAGGATCCATGTTTAATTCCTTGATTGCCCAATAAGCTTTGTATTCGAGTTCTACTAGAAGATGACATGCTTTTCCATAAACCAATCTATATCGGAAAGTGCCAATTGGAGTTTTGAACGCTGTTCTATACGCCCATAAAGCATCATGAAGCTTGCTACTCTAATCCTTTCTCTTCGCAACCGTCTTCTCTAGAATGGACTTGATTTCTCGGTTTGAAACCTTGAATTTACCACTGGTTGTGGGTGATATGCCAATCCTGTCCTGTGGTAAACACCGTATTTCTCTACCAACTTATCCAACCTTTTCTCATGAAAGTGCGTTCCCCCATCACTGATGATAGCTCTAGCGACTCCGAACCTAGGAAAAATAACCTGCTTAAACATTCTTAAAACGGTGTTAGCATCACTATGGGAAGAAGCAATTGCTTCCACCCACTTGGAAACATAATCCACAGCAACCAATATAAAACAATTACCGTTAAAAGAAGGGAATGGATCCATATAATCAATACCCCAAACATCGAAGATTTCAACTTCTAAAATACCTGTTTGAGGAATTTCATGCCTTTTTGAGATATTACATGTCCGATAGCACGAATCACAAGACATTACAAAGTCTCTAGCATCCTTGAGTATCATAGGCCAATAGAAACCAGATTGCAACACCTTAAACATCGTTTTAGCGGGCCCAGCATGTCCTCTATAAGGTGAAGAGTGGCAATGATGAAGAACTCCGTAGACATCCCAATCTGGTACACACCTGCGATATAAGCCATCTGCACACTCATGAAACAAGTTAGGGTCATCCCAAAAATAACGCCTAACATCATGTAAAAACTTTTTCCGTTGCTGATAAGTAAGATCGGGAGGTAAAACTCCTCCAACTACGTAATTAGCATAATCAGCGAACCATGGAGTATTAGAAATCATATCTAGGAGGTGATCATTAGGAAAATAGTCATCAATGGGAGTTGAGATCTCCCCATTATCATACCGAATCCTAGATAGGTGGTCTGCTACGACTACATTTTCTGCACCTTTCTTATCACGTATTTCTATATCAAACTTTTGAAGGAGCAAAATCCACCTGATAAGCCATGGTTTTGCTTCTTTCTTTCCAAGTAAGTACTTTAAAGCTGGATGATCAGTATAAATGATAACTTTCGAACCTATAAGATAAGAACGAAATTTATCCAAAGCGTACACTATAGCAAGCAGTTCTTTTGCAGTTGTTGCATAGTTAATTTTAGCTGGATCTAAAGTCTTACTAGCATAGTAAATAGCATGCAAAGTCTTGTCTTTCCTTTGACCTAACACGGCACCTACAGCATAGTCACTAGCATCACACATAATTCCAAAAGGTAATTCCCAATCGGGTGATTGAATGATCGGTGCTGAGATTAGTGCTTGTTTGATCAAATTAAAAGATTCAAGACATTCATAGATGAAATTAAACTCGACATCTTTTAATAGCAGTTGTGTTAAGGGTTTAGCAATTTTAGAAAAAATATTTAATGAATCGGCGGTAAAACCCTGTATGACCTAGAAAACTTCTAACACCTTTTACACTTACTGGTGGAGGTAATTGTTCAATAAGCTGGATTTTAGCTTTATCTACTTCAATACCTCTTTCAGAAACTAGATGTCCTAAGACAATTCCTTCCGTCACCATAAAGTGACATTTCTCCCCAATGAGGACCAAATTCACCTGTTCACATCTTTTAAGCACTTTAGATAGGTTAGCCAAACATGAAACAAAATCAGTACCATAGACACTAAAATCATCCATGAAGACTTCCATGCTAGACTCTATGAACTCAGAAAATATAACCATCATACATCTTTGAAAGGTAGCAGGTGCATTACATAGACCAAAAGGCATTCTACAGTAAGCAAAAGTGCCATAGGGGCATGTGAATGTAGTTTTAGATTGATCATCAGGATGGATAGGTATTTGGAAAAACCCAGAATAACCATCTAGATAGCAAAAATATTTATTAGTTGCTAGCCTTTTTAACATTTGATCAATAAAAGGTAGAGGGAAATGATCCTTTTTGGTGGCAACATTTTAATTTCCGATAATCAATGCACATTCGCCAACCTGTAACAACCCTGGTGGGGATAAGTTCATTTTTATCATTTTGCACAACAGTTTTTCCCCCCTTCTTAGGGACTACCTGCACTGGACTTACCGATTGAGAATCTGGCACAGCATAAATGATACCTGCATCAAGAAGTTTGAGAACCCCTTTCTTCACCACTTCCTGCATGTTAGGGTTAAGTATCCTTTGTCCCTGTATACAAGGCTTATGGCCTTCTTCTAGATGAATTCTATGCATGCAAAAATCAGGACTTATTCCAGTTAGATCATCAAGTGTATAACCAATAGCCTTTTTGTGAGTTTTAAGCACAGCAAGCAACTTTTCAAGTTGACTATCGGTAAGTTTAGAGCTAACTATAACTGGATACAACTCGGCATCATCTAGAAAAGCATATTTCAAATTAGGGGGAAGGGGTTACATTTCGGGCTGTGTTACCTCTTTGATGGCATATGATTGTTGAGGCAATGATTGATACCTTTGGCTCTCCTCTAAAGTCATCTTCTCATTGTTCAATTCATGGCCTATAGCATCAATTTCCGAATCTCCTTCACCTGCATTAGCATCCAAACACAAAATGGCCTCTAGGGGATCCTTTGTAAGGGAGCGAGGCATGTCATCCAAAACAATTTCACCAATAATATCGATCCTATAACATGACTGCTCTATCATGGGGTTTTTTACTGCATTATTAAGATTGAATGTCACTTTGTCATCCCCTACAGAACGAGTTAAACTTCCATTTTTAACATCAATGACAGCACCTGCAGTATGTAGGAAGGGTTTACCTAGAATGATGGGGATATGAGCATCCTCATCAATATCAAGGACAACAAAGTCAACAGGAATGAAAAATTTTCCTACTCTAACAGGTACATCTTCTAAAACACCCTTAGGGTATTTTACAGTTTTGTCTGCCATCTGCAAAGTAACATTAGGAAATTTAAGTTCTCCCATGTCAAGCTTCTTACAATTTGATAAGGGTATCACACTTACACTAGCTCCTAAATCACATAGAGCCTTATCAATAAATAAAGGACCTATATTACATGGAATTGAAAAACTGTCTGGATCCTTCAACTTAGGAGGAGATTTATTTTGAAGGATCGCACTACACTCCTCGGTGAGTGCAACTGTCTCTGTTACATTCAACTCACATTTTCTGCTTAAAATATCTTTCAAAAATTTAGTATAAGTAGGCACTTAAGTAATTAAATCAGTGAAAGGCACAGTAACTTGCAAATTTTTAACTATATCAAGGAATTTACGAAAGTGATTATCATTCTTACTCCTAGTTACCCTGTTCGGAAAGGGTAACAACACCTTTGAGGGAGGAATCATATCAGTAATTGAATCTGCTGCTGGAGCTTGCTTCTTTGATGCTTCCTTCTCCTTTTGTGCAGCTGCTTCCTCAAGGTCTTCAATAACAACCGAACTAGTCTTCTGTGTTCCATCTGCAGCCTTGTTAGCATTATCATCAGGCATTCTAGGACCTTCATAGTTGCAATGGAATTGCAATGATCACGAGGTGGATTGCTTGATGAAGCATTTGATGGAGCAGGTTGAGGAGGAAGTTGGCCTTGTTGCCTTTGTGCTGATTATTGAGCAATTTGTGCTACTTGAGTCTCCAATTGTCGATTGTGGGCTTGCATAGCTTCCATGGCTTTCTGCATCTGCATCATCATATTCTTCAGTTCTGAAAAGTCATTGCTAGATGGCTGTGGAGGTGCTGGGAGTGGTGCTGGAGGTAGTGGTCTACTGAAACCCGGTGGTTGAGGTGGAGCAAACTGTTGAACCTGCTATTGTTGATGTGGTACAAAATGTGGCTGCTGAACATTGCTAGTATTCTTGTAGGAGAAGTATGGATGAGCTTTCCAACCAGGATTGTAGGTGTTGGAAAATGGGTTATTCTTGTAAGCTTGAAATGCACATACGTGCTCCATAGAACTATGACATGCTCGCATACGATGCCCAAAAGAACCACATAAATCACAAAAGACATTTTTAGCTCCCGAATGTGTGGCCATTGCAGCTACTGTCATAGGATTGGAGGATGGTGTGTTGATTTTGTCTAGATTCTCATGAATTGCATTGATTTGTGAAACCAACTCTCATATTTGTCATCTATCACAAGTTTTCCTCCTCTCTTAGCATGTCCTCTAGGATTACCAAATTGAGAATTATGAATAGCAATCTCCTCAATTAAATCATAAGCAGCATTAACTTCTTGGTTCACAAATCGACCACTAGCAGCTGAATCAAGCAAAGTACTACTCTCATTACCCAAGCCATTATAGAATGATTGCACTAAAAACCAATTCTCAAGTCCATGATGAGGGCATATTATAAATCTTTAAATCTCTCCCATGCATCATAAAGAGTTTCATCTGTTTCTTGGTTTAAATTCGTAATTTGACTCCTAAGTTGTGCAGTTCTCTCCGGAGGATAGTACTTCCTTTGAAAAGCAAGAGCCAAGTCATGCCAACTATTAATAGTATCCATGTTTAGACCATTCAACCAAGAACGAGCTTTTTCCTTCAATGAGAATGGGAACATCATACGTCGTATATAATCTTGAGATACACCAGCTTGCTTAATTGTATTGCAATACTGAATGAAGTTATTTAAATGCATATTCCGATCTTCTTTCAATGTTCCTGCAAATTGATTCCTTTCTACCATGTTCACCAAAGCTGGCTTCAATTCGAAATTCAGGGCCTCTATATAAGGAACTCGGTATCCACCTCCCACTATTGAAGAACTCGGCTGAGAATAGTCTTTTAAGGACCTTGCTTGTGATGGTAGCGGCGGCGGTGCATCATCCCGTGGTGGGTTATTCTCATTGAACTGTGATCCTGACATCTCTTCCTCTCTGTCTGAACTATCAGAAATGCTCAACTCAGCAAATAATTGTGTCAAATCAACAAGTGTTCGTTCAGAAAGGATGCTTCTTCGTGATCTCCACTTCCTTCTGCGACTCCTCTTATGCAACGATCTTTCCGGTTCAAGATCAATCCAAACCGGCATATAACCTAATACCTGCACACAATAGAAACTCGAAACCGAAATGAGAACTACCTCAAAGAACGTCAAGGTTCCTTGAGGTGAGAAAATAAAACCGCAAATAGAATTAAAAATTGCTTCCCCGGCAACGGCGCCAAAATTTGAATAGGCTAACGCTCACCTCTCAAAAATATCCGAACAACTCTAACTAATATAGCTAGGGAAGTAGGGATCGAATCCTCAGGGAAGCTATTAAATTATACTAGCTCTAAAAAGCCTAAAGCATGTAAGGGCCTTGGTGGAAATTTCGGTAAATGGTTTCTAAAACTAAGAAGACTACGGATTGAAGCTAAGGAAATGACGGGAAAATATTAATTAAACTCTATTAATGGAAACCTAGGGCTATCGGTTCACTATGTAAATCAACAAACTCAATTAACGCTTACTAATTAATTCATTGGCATTCATTGAACTAGGGCTCACTAATTCTCTCGAACTTAGACTCCCTCAAAACTCCTTTACCGGCTGTCGCTCACATAAATTCGTTTTTGCCTATTATTCAGTGGTCTAATTGTGGTAATCTTACCTCTCGGCCTCGATTTCAACAATAACCTAACTTACAACTAAATCTGGCAACAATTTAATTGCAATCACTAGAAATTTATAATAGGAATTCAATTAGAAGCCAAGAACTAATTAGAAAACATATTTTAAATTCAAGACATGATCATATATCCCCTAACCCTAGAGAAAACAACTACTCACTCATAATTAAGGGAACAAAAGCAAAATTGAATTCAAACAACATGATCATGAACAAAGAATTAATTAAAACTAAATTAATTACTAATAAAACTAAAGTAAGAATTAAAATAGCAAAACTAATTAATCTATACTAAAAACTAAAAAATTAAAGAGAATCATGAAACTAAAAGAATTAAAAAGCATAAGGAAAGAGATTACCAAAATAAAGGTTGAATTGCATTTATTGAAAGCTTGAATTCGTAAACAAAGTAATTAATCCTAAAATTCTAGAGAGAAAAAGTAATTTTGGATTCCTAGGTCTAAAAATATATTCAAAACTAGGTAGGTTCGTGCCCCCTTTACATAGAGTATATATAGGATTTGGGTTTTTAATTAATTAAAACCCACGAAGCAAAACCGCACAGAGAGAAAAATCGGAGCACAAAACCTTGAACCTGCGCCCTCATAGGTCATTTTGGCCTTGTTCCCTGCGCCCGCAGCCTTCACGGTTTGGGACTTCTGATGCTGCTGATCTATGTTGCGGGCGCATAGATCAAAGAAGCTTTCAAGGCTGCGCCCGCATGAACAATGATAAACGACTTTTTGATGATCTTGCTTGAGTTCTTTGCTCGATTCTTCGAATCTCATTCGTGGCTTCTCGTGACTTGGCACACAATTCTGAGGCAAGTACATTTTGACTCGTTTTAGCCTCCAATGACTTCATAACTCTCTATTACGCTCCTGTAACATATAAACAAAACCGAAAACCACGCGTAATAACCGAAAAATTATAAAATAACCATAAAAGGTTCTAAAAGTCAACTAAAGATGCTACAACCGTTCCAAAACATAAGTTAACATCGAAACACGATATTTAATCAAAACAAAGCCACAAACTTAACTATTTAGCACAAGAATCAACCAAAAATGAGGGAAAACACAACATAAAACACGTATATCAACGAGCAAAGGTTCGGTTTGGGGGAATTTGATATACATGTTTTATATTGTATTTTTGCCCTTGTTTTCGGTAAACTTTTATGCTTAATAGTTGAGTTTGTGGCTCTATTTTGCTTAAATATCATTCCTCGATGTTAAGTTATGTTTTGGAGTAGTTTTAGCGATTTTAGTTGATTTATAGAGCTTTTTATGTTTATTTGATGCTTCCTTGGTTATTATGCGCGGTTTTCGGTTTGTTTTATATATTATAGGAGCGTAATAGGGAGTTATGATGTCAATAGAAGTTAAAATGAGTAAAAATTTACTTGCCTTGGGATGTGTTGAACAAGGCTATCGCGCACCTCTCAAAAATAACTGAACAACTCTAACTAATATAGCTAGAGAATTAGGGATTGAATCCTCAGGGAAGCTATTAAATACTATTAGTTCTAAAAAGTCTAAAATGTATAGGGGCCTTGATGGAAAGTTCGGTAAAAGATTACTAAAACTAAGAAGACAAATACAAAAACTAAGGAAAATGACGGGAAATTACGAATTAAACTCTTATAATGGAAACCTAGGGCAATCGATTCACTATGACCAATCAACAAACTCTATAAACACTCACTAATCAATTCATTGGCATTCATTGAACTAGGGCTCACTAATTCTCTCAAACTTAGACTCCCTCAAAACTCCTTTACCGGCTCTCGCTCGCATAAATTCGTTTTTGCCTATTATCTAGTGGTCTAATTGTGGTAATCTTAGCTTTCGGCCTCGATTTCGACAATAACCTAACTTACAATTAAATCTGGCCACAATCTAATTGCAATCAATAGAAAATAATAATAGGAATTCAATTAAAAGCCAAGATAATTAATGAACATAAAATAAACTCATAACATGATCGTAGATCCCCTAATCCTAGAGAAAAAGACTACTCACTCATGATTAAAGGAACTAAAACAAGAACAAATTCAATTAACATATTCATAATCATAAAAGAAAAACTAGAATTAAAACTAAATTAACAAAACTAATTAAACTAAACTAAAAACTAGCAAAATAAAGAGATTCATAAAGAGAATTGAAAAGCATAAGGATTAATGGAAATCTGAATTGTCAAGAACAAACTAACCGCTTCTAAATTCTAAAGAGAAAAGAGTTTTAGGATTCCTAAGTCTAAAATTATGCCAAAAACTAGTTAGGGTTGTTCCCCCTTTATATAGAGTATTTATAGGATTAGGTTTTTAATTAAAATAAACCCACGAGCAAAAACCGAGAAGAAAAGCCGAAAGGATCAAAATCTGTAGCACCTGCGCCCACATAGGTCAAAAGACCTTTGTTCCCTGCACCCGCAGGTGGTCAGGTTTGGCCTCTGTGAAATCTCTGATCTATGTTGCAGGCGCATAGATCAAATGGTGCTTTAAAGGCTGCGCCCGCATAAGATATGTTGAGCAACATTTTGACGATCTTTTGAGTTCTTCGCTTGATCTCTTCGAATCTCGTTCATGGCTTCTCGTGACTTGGCACGCATCCCGAGGCAAGTGTTTTTTTGACTCGTTTTAGCTTTTAATGACTTCATAACTCCATTTACCACTCCTGTATCATATAAAACAAACCGGAAACCACGCGTAATAAGTGAGGAAAATAACCGTAAAAAGCTCTAAAAGTCAACTAAAGATGCTAAAACCGTTCCTAAACATAACTTAACATCGAAAGACGATATTTAATCAAAACAAAGCCACAAACTGAACTATTTAGCACAAGAATCAACCGAAAATGAGGGAAAAACACAACATAAAACACACATATCAAATTCCCCCAAACCGAACCTTTGCTCGTCCCGAGCAAAACACAGCGAAATTGACTACACCCCATTAAACAAAATAAGCATTATAACTCAAGAGAACATCCGAAGACACATGGATCAAAGCTAGCCAATAAAGCATCCAATTACCGTCCTTCCTAAATACGGGTCAAACAAAACCAACCAAGCAAGTTTATTGAATCGATGACTAGAGTAGCTCATGGGTTGTCACTCCACACAATTAATGATGAGCTTATAACAATGAAGCTCTAACCCTCACCTCCCACCCAAATATGGAGCGCAATGCAAAATGTGTTTAAAATGCAATTTTAAAAACCCGAAACCCACATCTCACACCTCATGCAAGTGTTTAAGGGTATCCACTCATCCTAAATGTCGACTCGAAATGCAATTAATACTCTACGACCTTGACAAAAGATTCACTACACAATAACCATAGCATGTGCACGAAGATCAAAAAGGACTTTAATAAGCTTGTAATGTGGCTAGGGTGATGGGTAGGATAAAATTTGGGATAATGTGGTGAAATGCGGGTTGTACGCATATAAAATCAAGGAAAATCATCAACAACTTCAAAAATTATCAACATTCTCCAATATCCATTTCAACCAAATTAAACCAAACTTTCTTTATATTTTCACATCAATACGATACTTCACAAACTCAAAACTTCTTTTTATTTCATCTTTTTTTTTAGCTTTATTATCCTTTCATAATAATTTTCTTTACTTTTCATGCATAATAAATCTTAGTTTCACGACTCTTAATGATTCATTCTTGCTTATAATTCAATAAACAACAAACCTAATCATCACACATACATAACTAGGCCATGAATAGAATATGATGACTTTTTAATTAACCACAACAGCCTAGTCATTGGTATGCAGAGCCTTAAATGTGAAACTTTATAATTAAACTTTCAACAATAACGCTTCCAACTAATTCACCATCAATCCTTCAAAACACCCTTCAAAAGTTACTTTAACAACATCACAACCACTTCAACTCCTCCAAACCAAGTTTGGGCATATAATGCATTATGTAGCAAGGCTAATTGGCTTGTAATGTGGCTAAAAATATAAATGTAAGGGATAAAAGCTCAAAACATAAGACCAAGGGGAAAATATAAATGTGGGAAATGAAACTCTAAGGCTCAAAAGAAGAAATGAAGGTCTTTTATCATGCGCAACATACAAAAAATCCACAATTAAAGTTACTAGAATCCAATATTAAACCCAATATCATAATTGCACCAGGAACTAAGCACACATGAAAGAAAAATGTGAATATTACTATATTTAAAAGTGGCTCAAATCCTCCCATTAACACAGTTCAAGTCCAAGACCCAAGCAAGGTTGAAAGAGTTGACCAATAAAAGGAAACCAAGCAATCAAATTCAAGTCATAGCCAACAAATCACGCATGTGGATCCATCCGCAGTCACGAGTCATAAAGTTTTCAAAATAAGAACAAGGGGTACAGAAGTAGTAAACTCCAACAATAAAACTCAACTGGGACACGATTAATCCATTAAACTAATTCTCTCTAGAATTAAACCTAAGATAACAGTACAATCTTTATGGTCACATGTAGACTCCCATTCCTAACGAATGTTACAAACCATGCAACAGTCCTAAGAAAGCAATAAAATTAAACTAGGAAACCAATTAAAGCTAACTAAACACACAAAACAAAACAAAACAAAACAAAACAAACAAAAGATAAGGAGAAGTTGGAATGATCTAACCAAATCATTATCAATTCCTAACAGGAGTCCAACTAAGTAATGAATCAATAATACATCCCGCTTGAAATAAATCCTGAAAAAAGGAAAGAAACAAACCAATCTCCAAAGAAAAAGGTAAAAACAAGAATAAAAATAAAAAAAACCTAAGCAAAAAGAAAAAAAAAACTAACCAAAAATATACAAATATACATAAATCCTCCCCCCAAACCAAATTTTGTTCCGTCCCGGGACAAATAACCATGCAAAACATAGGAAGGGGGTGAAGCCGAGCTCTACTAACCCTCCCCAGTACCAAGGATAGTACTGGTCATAAAACGGCTGATAAGGATAGGAGGTAGGCTTGGTGCTAGGGTCATATGTGGGTGGCCAGTTAGGATGGTTCGGGAATCCTCGAACTGTCCCAACCTCACTATTGCTCATGTGCTCTCTCCAATGGACTCTCTACAGCAAGTCAACATTGGAACAGAGTCCTCTAAGTGAATGATCTACCCTGTCAAACCTCTGCTGGTTATAGAGATGCATATCATTGAGCCGGTTCATCTGGGGAGTCATATCAAAGGTAGAGGAGGAACGACCAACATAGCTATGTCTCGGTGGCTCAGGTCGTGGTGTAGCTGGAGGACGCTGGGGTTGGTTGCATGCCTGTTGAATCAGGTTGACCATCTAAACTTCTCTCTTTTCGGAGTCCGCCCTCTCCTATACTAGGATGTTGTCAAGTGGAATCCTCTAAGGGTTTTGTCCGTTTGGGTGCTCCTGATATGTAAGACTAACATAGGCATTGCGTAGATAACACCATGAAATTTCTCGAACGCACCAAACAAGTCTCTCTCTGTGCCCTCTTTGACAATTTCTCAGGAAGTTTGTAGCTCTAAGGGTAGTAATATCGAGGTAGGGTTTCTCCACGATCGGGTTCTGGTGGTGGATCTCCTCAGTGTGGCCTAGAGTGTGGACCAGCCATGTAATCATGCCACCAATGTAAATAGTGCCGGTGTTAGTAATCCCCTCTACAATCTTAGAAAACTAGTGAGCTAAAAGAACCCGAAGTTGTAGTGGAGAGGCTGTCTGGCATATCCTTCTGTCACCATCCACAGTAGTCTAATTTCATCAGGGTAAACTTGACCTAACTCTCCTCTCGCAAATAGGCAGTAAACCACATATCTCAGGAAGTACCGAAGGGCAAGATGTTGGACCTCCAATGCTTTGGCAATGGTAGAAGTGAAAGTGGAACTGCCATCTGTAATTCGCTCCACCAAGTTCCCTCAAAATACGGTCCCCACTCGTGCTCTGCTGTAGACCATACCGCATTTTCAGGGTTCCATAGAAACCTCTCATTTAATTCATCTCCATCCATCTCATAGTGTTGTCCAAAGATGGTGAAACTGATGTGTGTCTTTCTTTCAGCTGCGAGAGATTCCTGGGTAACATGGAAATGGTAGCTGGATAGGAACTCCAGGGTGAGCTCTCTATATGTATGTGGAACCTGCTGGGTTCGACCATCAGGACCGGGCATAGTGGCATTGATCCAGTTTCCCCATCCGATACGGTAAGCCATTCTCATCACTTCATCTGTAATACCGAGCTTGTCACATGTTTGCTTGTGGAAGAACCGTGTGGATCTAATTGTTCTCTTGTAGAGCTTCTCATATCGTTTCTGTCTTTCCTGTCAGTTTTGAGGTGGTGTTCTGGAGGATGATGGTTGCTTCCCCTTGGAAGATGAAGAAGATGCTCCGGTTCTATGAGATCTCTTGGGGCCTCCGCCAAGCAATTTGCCAATGGATTTCTTCATTATCCTACAAAACATATGCATGAAAAACAAGGATTAGAATTCTATTGAAGCAAGTTTCGAAACCTAAGTCATGGCACTATGAAAGCATAAGGAATTATGCAATGCAAGAAGTGTAATGGCATGACCAATGAAACAATCCAGGCATTGCAGTCATCATAAAATCAAAGTTACAAACAAGGTTGAGCGGAAATTTCGGCATGACCCGTTTGTAAATGCAACTAAACCAATGACAACTACAAAATTCTCAACAACTAAAGCCATGAGTGCAACCAACAACATCCATCCAAAGCATTACTTATATTCTATGCATCCAAAACCAACATTCTCAAGCTCATATTCAAAGTAAATATCGAATTTAACACCAAAAACCAACTTCCACCCTAATATGAAGTCAACCATTTAGCAACTATAATCACCCAAACAACTCCAATGAAACTTTGAGAGCAAATAGAAATTAACTAGTTAAGATTAGTAGCAACTATTAACCAATTTTTAAGCATTGAAGTTCAATATTAGAGTTGCTAATGAGACTTCATGAATAAAGCTAGAATCAAAAGTAAGCATAAAATAATTTAAAGCATGATTTTAAGCATTCTAAAGACTTTAAGCACAAATTTAACTAGTTAACACTCTTAATCCTCAACAAAATCATGAACAATCATAAAAAATTCCATGAAAACTCTTACTCAACAATTTAGCACAAAAGTTCCAATTACTCATAATATACAACTCTAAAAATGATAATGAAGCATAAAAATAACCATTAAGCACTCATGAACAACAACAATCAAGTTTAGAATTAAAAATTAAATTCGTAATAAAAATACCCAAAAATTAGACATTCATGAAAACTTCATAAAACTTCATAAAATATGGATAAAAAGGAAGTTATACCTTAGTAGATGATAATAGAGCAAGAAATTGCAAGAAAATTGAAGTAGCAAGGCCAAAATAGTTCGAAAATTCCGAACTCTAGGTATTGTGATTCGTTGATTTTTTTTTTTTCGAATTTGAACTCCAAGAGATTATTTAGAGTAGTGAGAGGAGTGTTATGTCAAAATTTGAAGTGATTTGGAGTAGTATGGAGTGAGTTATGGAGGTTTGAAGTTGAAGGTTTTTGGGGTTTTAATGGTGTGGAGGAGGGAGAAGAAGATAGATTAGGAGAGAGATTTAAAAATTTAGGAGATTAAAAGATAAAATAATAAAAATAAAAGATCTAATAATAATAATAATGATAATAATAATAAGGGGGGGGGGGGGGGGCGAGCAAAATAACGGCCGGAATCAATTAAGTCGCCCTACGCGAGAAAAAACCGGGGAAAAAAAAAAAAAAAAAAAACAAGACGGGTGAACGCAGGAGGGTCCTACGCCCGCAGCGAAGAAAACCCATTTGAAGGTTGTGTCCGCAGGTTCCTTCTACAAGAAAATGCAAAGTCTCTGTTTTAAAATGCGGGCGCATAGAAGAAGGGGGGTTTTGAACGCTGTGCTCGCAGCTTGTCTCTGCGAAGGTGTTTTGCTGATTTTTTTCCTTTTTCTCCCTAATTAATAAATTATATTATAAATTATTATTATTAGTTAAACTTAAGCACATTTTAACTCTTAATCTCTCCTTGATTGCCCCAATTAAGCATGAAACACTTAGACCCTTAGCTAAGCTTCACAAAATTAAAACAAAAACTAAACTAAGCTAAACTAAACTACGAAAACAAACGAAAACACACAAAAACACACAAAAAGATCAGAAAGAAAGGGATAGAAAGCTCGGGTTGCCTCCCGAGAAGTGCTCCTTTAAGGTCACTAGCTTGACTATGGATGCATTAGTTATCAAGGTGTTCTAGGATCATCGAGTTGAATGACATCAACCAAACCGCTGACATCTCCTTCATAGTATGGCTTCAATCTTTGACCGTTAACCTTGAATACTTCGCCTTTTTCACTTTGAACTTCAACATAGCCAAATTTGCTTACATTTTTCATTGTAAAGGGACCACTCCATCTAGATATCATCTTTCTAGGGAATAATTTAAGTCTTGAGTTAAAAAATAGAATCTTATCGCTGACTTAAAACTCCCTTTTCATGATTCGTTTGTCGTGCCATCTTTTCATCTTTTCTTTGTAGATTTTGGCACTATCATATGCTCCTAGCCGAAATTCATCCAATTCATTCAACTGTAGTAACCGTTTTTCTCCCGCAAGCTTTGCATCTATCTTTATTTCTTTAATTGCCTAATAAGCTTTGTATTCAAGTTCTACTGGGAGATAGCACGCTTTTCCATAAACCAATATGTATGGGGAAGTACCAATTGGAGTCTTAAATGCTGTTCTATACGCCCACAAAGCATCATGAAGCTTACTACCCCAATCTTTTCTTGATTTCGCAACCGTCTTCTCTAGAATGGACTTGATTTCTCGGTTTGAAACCTCGACTTCACCACTGGTTTGTGGATGATATGCCAATCCCGTTCTGTGGTAAACAACATACTTCTCTAGCAGCTTATCTAACCTTTTCTCATGAAAGTACGTTCCCCCATCACTGATGATAGTTCTAGGGACTCCGAACCTAGGAAAAATAACCTGCTTAAACATTCTTAAAATGGTGTTAGCATCACTGTGGGGAGAAGCAATTGCTTTCACCCACTTAGAAACATAATCCACAGCGACTAGTATAAAACGATTAGCATTAGAAGAAGGGAAGGGACCCATATAATCAATACCCCAAACATCAAAAATTACAACTTCTAAGATACCTCTTTGAAGCATTTCATGTCTTTTTGAGATATTACCTTTCGTTGGCACGAATCACAAGACATGACAAAATCTTTAGCATCCTTGAGTATTGTAGGCCAATAAAAACCTGATAGTAATACTTTAAACATCGTTTTAGCGGGCCCTGCATGTCCTCCATAAGGTGAAGAGTGGCAACGATGAAGAACTCCATAGGCATCCCAATCTGGTACGCACCTGCGATATAAGCCATCTGCACACTCATGAAACAAGTTAGGGTCATCCCAAAAATAACGCCTAACATCATGTAAAAACTTTTTCCGTTGCTGATAAGTAAGATCGGGAGGTAAAACTCCTCCAACTACGTAATTAGCATAATCAGCGAACCATGGAGTATTAGAAATCATATCTAGGAGGTGATCATCAGGAAAAGAGTCATCAATGGGAGTTGAGATCTCCCCATTATCATACCGAATCCTAGATAGGTGGTCTGCTACGACCACATTTTCTGCACCTTTCTTATCACGTATTTCTATATCAAACTTCTGAAGGAGCAAAATCCACCTGATAAGCCACGGTTTTGTTTCTTTCTTTCCAAGTAAGTACTTTAAAGCTGCATGTTCAGTATAAATGATAACTTGCGAACCTATAAGATAAGAACGAAATTTATCCAAAGCATACACTATAGCAAGCAATTCTTTTTCAGTTGTGGCATAATTAATATGAAATGGATCTAAAGTCTTACTAGCATAGTAAATAGCATGCAAAATCTTATCTTTCCTTTGACCTAACACGGCACCGACAGCATAGTCACTGGCATCATACATAATTTCAAAAGGTAATTCCCAATCAGGTGATTGAATGATGGGCGCTAAGATTAGTGCTTGTTTGATCAAATTAAAGGATTCAAGGAATTCATCAGTGAATTTAAACTCGGCATCTTTTAATAGCAATTGAGTTAAGGGTTTAGCAATTTTAGGAAAAATATGTAATGAATCGGCGGTAAAACCCTGCGTGACCTAGAAAACTTCTAACACCTTTTACACTTACTGGTGGAGGTAATTGTTCAATAACTTGAATTTTAGCCTTGTCACTTCAATACCTCTTTCAGAGACTAGATGTCCTAGGACAACTCCTTCTGTCACCATGAAGTGACATTTCTCCCAATTGAGGACCAAATTCATATGTCACATCTTTTAAGCACTTTAGTTAAATTAGCCAAACATGGAGCAGAATCAGTACCATAGACACTAAAATCATCCTTGAAGACTTCCATACTAAACTCTATGAACTCAGAAAAATGGCCATCATACATCGTTGAAAGGTAGCATGAGCATTACATATATAGACCAAAGGGGATTCTACGGTAAGTAAAAGTACCATAAGGACATGTAAACGTTGTTTTTTATTTATCATCAGGATGGATGGGTATTTCAAAGAAACCAGAGTAACCATCTAGATAACAGAAATATTTATTCGTTGCTAGCCTTTCTAACATTTGATCAATGAAAGGGAGAGGGAAATGATCCTTTTTAGTGGCAACATTTAATTTTTGGTAATCAATGCACATTCACTAACCTATAACAACTCTAGTAGGAATAAGCTCATTTTTACCATTACGCACAGTAGTTGTTCCTCCCTTCTTAGGGACTACCTGCACTGGACTTACCCATTGAGAATCTGGCACAACATAAATAATACCTACATCAAGAAGCTTAAGAGCGTTTTTCTTCACCACTTCCTGCATGTTAGGGTTAAGTCTTCTTTTTCCATGTATACAAGGCTTATGGCCTTCTTCTAGATGAATTTTATGCATACAAAAATCATGACTTATTCCAGTTAGATCATCAAGTGTATAACCAATAGGTTTTTTATGAGTTTTAAGCACAGCTAATAACCTTTCAAGTTGACTATCAGTAAGTTTAGAACTAACTATGACTGGATACATCTCCTCATCATCTAGAAAAGCATATTTCAAATTAAGGGGAAGGGCTTCATTACAGGTTGTGTTACCTCTTTGATAGCGTATGATTGTTGAGGCAATGAATGGTACCTTTGACTTTCTTGTAGAGTTATCTTCTCACTGTTCAATTCATGGCCTATGGCATCAATTTCTGAATCTCCTTCACCTGTATCAGTATCCAAACATAAAAGAGCCTCTAGTGGATCCTTTTTAAGGGATCGAGGCATGTAATCCAAAACAATCTCACTAATAATATCAATCCTGTAACATGACTGCTCTATCATGGGATTTTTCATTGCATTATTAAGATTAAATGTTACTTTATCATCCCCTACAGAAAGGGTTAAACTTCCATTTTTAACATCAATGACGACACCTGCAGTATGTAAGAAAGGTCTACCAAGAATGATAGGGATGTGAGCATCCTCATCAATATCTAGAACAACAAAATAAACTGGAATGAAGAACTTTCCTACTCTAACAGGCACATCTTCTAAAACACCCTTAGGGTATTTTACAGTTCTATCCGCCATCTGCAAAGTAACATTAGTAAATTTAAGCCCTCCCATGTCAAGCTTCCTGCAAATTGATAAGGGCATAACACTTACACTAGCTCCTAAATCACTTAGAGCCTTATCAATAAACAAAGGACCTATATTACATGGAATTGAAAAACTGCCTAGATCCTTCAACTTAGGAGGAGATTTATTTTGAAGGATCGCACTGCACTCCTCGGTGAGTACAACTGTCTCTGTTACATTCAACTCACGTTTCCTGCTCAAAATATCTTTCAAAAATTTAGTGTAAGTAGGAACTTGAGTAATTAAATCAGTGAAAGGCACAGTAACTTGCAAATTTTTTACTATTTCAAGAAATTTTCGAAATGGATTGTCATTCTTACTCCTAGTCACCCTGTTTGGAAAGGCTAACAGTACCTTTGAGGGAGCAATTGTATCGGTAACCGAATTTGCTGCTGGAGCTTGCTTCTTTGGTGCTTTCTTCTTCTTTGAGACTTCATTCTTCTTTTCTGCAGTTGCTTCCTCAAGGTCTTCATCATCAGGCATTCTAGGACCTTCATAGTAATTACCGCTCCTTGTTGCAATGGAATTGCAATGCACTACAAGAAAACGACCAAATAGCGACGGATTTTTGCGACGGAATTTTATTCCGTCGCAAATACTTAGTTTTGCGACGGAATTATTTCCCTCGCAAATTTTGCGACGGAATGCCATGTATTTGCGACGGAATTATTTCCGTCGCAAATTTTGCGACGGAATTCCTAGTTTTTGCGACGGATATTTCTGTCGCAAAAAAGTGACAAAAACAAATCAAAGGGTAGTCTGTTGTTTGCGACGGAATTTTGTTGTTTGCGACGGAATATTTCGTCGCAAATTCCGTCGCAAATCCCGTCGAATAAATTACAGAACAAAACACCATTTTTTACTTCAACAAAAATTAAACTACAGAAATCACACTCCTTCTTCTCCTTATACCGTCCTTCTCTCTAACAAATTAAACACACTCCTTTCTTCATCTCCTTCTTTTCCGGCGGCCTTCCCCCTTCTTCCGGCGGTCTCCTTGTTGTCGTTTTTTTTTTTTTTTCCCATCGTGCTTTTTTTTTTCCGGCGGTCTTAGGGCAAAATTCCGGCGTCTTCTTTTCCGGCGGTCTTACGGTAATTCTCGAAACTAATTGCAATCGTTAGGGTTTCGTTTTAGGGTTTCGTTTTAGTAAATATACTTAATTTTTTAATTTCTCACCGCCTTATTCAGTTCTTCAACCTTCGTCAGTCGCCTTCTCGTCGTCGTCAGTCCTCGTCGCCGCCTTCTTCTTTTATTCGCCCGGCGTTTGGTCGACGGTCGTCCTCCTAGGGGCTAGGTATGAATCTGAAAATCGATTTTTTTTCCTTTTTAATTTAGTTAAATTAAAATCTGATTTTAATTTAAAACTTATATTATCATTTATATTGACTAATGACTGATTTCAATTTCATATTATCATTTTTTTTCAATTTCATATTATCATTTTTTATTTCAATTTCATATATCATTTATATTGATTCAATCAGATTTTTTTACTTATATTGACTAATTGACTAATGATGGATGTTAATATGTTCATGTAATTAATCTGATTTAACTCAATTCGAGTCTATGTTTTGAACAGATTGTGATAGAGGATTTTCTAATTAATATTAGACCTTGAGTAATGTACTTTGATTTAATAGTAGCGTCTACCATAAAGCTTGAAGATCGCCTAATGTTCTCACAAGGTAAGGAGTGATGTAATGATAGTGTTGTACATTATTAGTGGGTACAAAGAAAGATAATTGAGTCAATAAGCAATTATTAGGGAATAGGCATTGGCTATTTCAGATTAACATAATAATATAATAGTAATAATCAAAGACATTATTATTAAAATGACAAAATATATATATATAATATATATATATATATATATATATTTCCTTAAGATTAACAATAATTTACTTCTTATAATTATAGATATAGTTTTTGACGACGAAAAATTATTGTACGCTTACTAGCTAGATTCAAATTGACTAGATTTTTCAATGACTAAATTACACAATATAAGGTTGTTGTGTGAATAAAAGTGGAGAATGAGAATGCAACTTTGTTAACTTTGGATGGCTTTATTGGTTAATTTTAGCTTCGAAGTAGTCAATGTAATTAATCAACTTATTACGAGGACAAAGTCACCTTGCTTTGGGGTTTTGCTTCTCCTTTTACACAAAGAAATAACAAAGCATAATGCAAATTAAAGTTGTAAAGATATTCAAAGGCCATCATTGAAGATATGTCTGCCAAACATATGTATTTAGAGGTCTTTAAATAGACACCACATATGATATGTGACTGCCAAACATATACTACATTAATTGGAATCCAATAGTTGTAAGTAAAATTTATGATAAAGCGGCATAAAGTTGTAAGAAAATACTCCGATATGGATCCTAAACTAAGGGAAAACCGCCTCTGTTCTTGAAATCCTCTCTGATAGCAAGAATTAAAAATGCCTTGCATGAGAATCTGAAACCATTAAGGGCCTTTCAGTTATCTGAAGTAGCTTAATTATGCTGAATTTATAAGTCTTCATGTATTTCTTATATATCCCCTTATATTAATTATTGTTTTTTGTTGAATGTTTTAGTACCTTTCATTAGATGTTGTATGTATAGTACTGATTCTTAACAAAGTTGGTTTATTTGCCAATAATGAAGAAGTGATATTTTATAATGAAGAAGTCATATTTATATTTGCCATTTAGACTAAAATAATTATATGCGTGACTTGTGTAAAATTTTCACTATGAAAAGAAGGGAACGTAGTTGGATGTATTGTAGGAAGGTCGGATCTTCTATGAACCCTGCTTTTAAGGAAGGAGTTGAGGAATTCCTTCAATATTGTAAAGATCATCCGCAGACAACTGACCCAAATGAAGTTAGGTGTCCGTGTTTAAATGCAAGAACAAACGCATCTATGATCCGGACACAGAAGTATTATTTGTATGCCAAGGGGTTTAAACCGGATTATTATGAGTGGCATGGTCATGGGGAAGGGTTACCCGATCTCCGATCGCAATCCAATGACTATCGCGAAATGGTTATGGATGCTTTTGGGCATAACCAAGATCAATCGGTACCCAATCAGAGGAGAACCTAACCCCGAGGCCAAGCAGTTCTATGATATGCAGGCTTCTGAACAACCTTGGGTTGAAGGGAGTTCATGTCTAGATTAGAGATGGCCTCTAAAATAACTAGTATAAATCCGAGTTCAATATGCCCCAACGGGGTGTAGATGCCGTTGTGTCTTTGTTTAGTGATTCGTCTCCTAAGACACCTATATAGGGGAGACATCTACGAGGTAAAGAAAATTGTTCAAGAGTTGGAGATGCCTGCTAAGAAGATTGATGCATGCCCGAAAGGTTGTATGTTGTTTTGGAAAGGTGTGCTCACTTGTCTAAGTGTACTGTTTGCGGCACGACCGTTACAAGAAGACTTCGAAAGGGAATGACGTTCCTCATAATGTTCTCATTCATCTTCCGATCACTCCTAGGCTACAAAATGTTTGCCACCAAGGACATTGAGGAGGAAATGTCATGGCTGCAAAAAATCCTCGGTTGCAAGGTACAATGGCACACCCTAGCGACACTGAAGCGTGGAAAAGTTGGATAGTTGCCACAGATTTTGCGTTTGAACCTCGTAATGTTAGGCTCGGTTTGTGTACGGATGGGTTTGATCCTCATGGGAAGTTTGGGGAACATTCTTGTTGGCCAGTCATATTGACCCCATATAACTTGCCCCCATCGATGTGTATGAAAAGAGAATTCATGTTCCTATCATTGATTATTCCCGGTCCCAACAACCCCAAAGGAAACCTAGATGTTTACATGCAACCACTAATAGAAGAGTTCAAACATTTGTGGGAATTTGTGTGACTACATACGACATTTCAAGTAAACAAAATTTCAATCTTCGAGCTGCCACTTATGGACTATTGGTGACTTTCCCGCTTATGGATGATGTCTGGTTGGTCTACACATGGTTTTAAAGCTTGTCCCTATTGCATGAGAAAAGCAAATCATTCTGGTTGAAAAATAGTGCAAGGTGTCTTGGTTTGACTGCCATAGCAATTCCTTTCACCGGATCACCCGTTCAGGAACACAAGACAGCTTTTGTAAGAACAAAGTTCAGAAAGGTGATCCCCCCATATCATGTCGAGATGAACTATGGGAATGTGTGAAAGACCTTCCTAAGGCACTGATGGGCCAGAAGCACTTAATTCTGTGAAAAAGGCTAACTGGTTGGTCAAAGAGGAGCATTTTTTGGGACCTGCCCTATTGGAAGCATCTTATCCTTCGCCATAACTTAGACGTGATGCACATTGAAAGAATTTTTTGATCAACTCATCCACACTATTGGATGTCAAAAACCAAACTTGTGATACACCCGCGGCTAGACTGGACATCGAGGCTGTTTGTAAACGTCCCGAGCTACATCTACAGCAGGATGACAGAGGGAAAGATGTCAGGCCGAGTGCACCATTCACTCTTGATAGAGATCAAAGAAAGGTTCTGTTGAGTGGGTTAAGCAGTTGCATTTTCCTGATGGCTATGCGTCCAATTTGAGGAGATGTGTTGATTTGAAAAGTTGTAAACTAACTGGAAGAAGAGTCATGATTGTCATTTTTTCATGGAAAGGTTGTTGCCTGTTGCTTTAAAAGAATTTCTCCCTACCCATGTCTGGAATGCTATTACAAAGATAAGCCAATTTTTCCGAGATCTTTGTTGTTACACAATCAAAGTCACTGACATGGAACGATTGGAGAGAAACATGCAGAGATCATTTGCAAGCTTGAAAGATTTTCCCCCCTCGTTCTTCAACTCATGGAGCATTTGCCGACACTGCCTTGCTAAGGCCAAAGTGGGGACCTGTTCAACCGATGGATGTATCCACGAAAGGTAAGTGTGTTAATGTGCAAAATTTCATAAAGTTTTTCCTAAGTTGATAAGCCGCTACGAATACTAACCGTGTGTGACTTTAAAAACCATAGGTTCCTGAATCATTTAAAAGAGATGGTAACAAAAGCTCGGGTCGAAGGTTCAATATGCAGCTTACCTAATTGAAGAGGTAGCAAACTTCTGCTCCCATTACTTGACCCCAAGTTCGACACAAAGCAAGAATCTTGGTCGAAATGCAACCCTGATATTGAGGATACGTAGACAACAACGAAGTCCCGGAATTGTTTAGAGTTGATGGGTCGCGTAACTACTCAAGGGAAAGCAAGATTCTAGATGAGAAAGAACTCCTGTCGGCGCATTATTTTGTGTGTTCTAACAGCGGCATTTTAGGAGACTATGAAAGGTACCCCGTTTCTACTAAAACTTAGCGTGTGGACATGTAAAAATAGTAGCTTATCACAATGTTTAACCCAACTCATGCCATTTTCTAGGAAGTTTGAGGACTATATGAAAACAATTCATCCAGCTTTGCTTGCAGAATAAGTTCATGTTAAATTTGAAGGTGAATTCCCAAATTGGTTGCGTATGAAGGTAAAAAGAGTAAACAAACAATTTGAATAGGTTCATGATATCCCTTTGTATATAAGCAGCTGTATATGTCCAAACATTGACAGGTCCATGAGGAGAAACCAGATTCTGATGTCGTACAAGCGTTGGCTATGGGCCCTTCCAAGCGGGTTCGCACTTTTAGTCAATTGTAGTTGGTGGCTTCAACTTCCATACAATTAAGTACGGCAGTCACAAATCAACCATGAATTACGGTGTTTGGTTTCGGGTGAAGATGGTACTGAGTATTATGGAATTTTAAGGATATCATAGAACTTGTGTACACCGGTCAAAAAGAATACAAGACTATTTTATTTAAGGTTTCATGGTTTGATTGTGTCAGGGGTATGAACGTACATCAGCGCTACAAGCTCGTCGAAGTCAATCACACTAAGAAGTACCCCAAATATGACCCATTTGTGTTATCTTACCAGTTACCCAAGTTTACTACACATCTTATCCGCCGTAAACGGGATCGAATTCAGTGGTGGCAGTGTTCAAAACACACGCTAGGTCGGTGGTTGTGCTCCAGTTGACATGCAAGAGTTTTAGCACCAGAACCTTCAACCCTATGTCCACCGAATGAGATCCGGACTATACTATTAGTGATGATTTTGTTGTCTCAATCCGAGGACGATGGAATATGTCTGATGATGAGGACGATGAACCTGAACTGACGTCTAGCAATTCTGAAGAAGAGAAGATGAGGACAACATTGCATTTCTGGATGATAGTAGTGATGGATTTAGTAGTGATCATAGTTGTGATTAGCATGTTGTGGTCTTGTTTCCAAGTGTTAATGGATAAACATTGTTGCTTAATAAATTGGTAAATATATTTGGTCTTCCATTTTCTCACTTGTATTAATTGTTAAATTGTTGCATCGCTTTTTTATTAGATTATAATTCCCATATTTTGTCTTGCTTAATTATTATTCTAACCTTTTATCCCTTAACCTTTATTATTTTCTTTGTTTATTATGGTGTTTTTGTACTTATCAATTTCAATCACCAAATTTCATGTGAATCTACTATTGGTCTTGTATGTTCAGGTACTCATGGAAGGAAAGAACAGGTAAAAGAGCCGCTTCTGGCTCGCAGCAGCAACAACGGCAGGAGCACCTCCATCACCATCAGACATGCATTACAAGTGCAGCCCATGCTCGACAGCTGAAATGCTGCTGCTCCTTGATGAGTCCGGGAAGCTTGTGTTGGACCGTATGACTTTGTGGTATAATTTTCCTTCATGCAATTTTCATCAGTGTTAGCTTTTTAAATACGTTAATTTGCGACAAAAACTTGGGGCATAACTTGCTTGGCTTGTGATCAGGTTTGATGACCCCAACGTGAAGAGGGAGATCAATGATATACTCCAAGCTCATTACCATGCTCCTTGGAGAACTTATAACGAAGTTGATGATGTTACCAAGGAACAATGGTGGAACCTGTTTACGGTATGTTATTATATATTTCAAGAAACCAAGTATGATGTAATTTACACCTCAACTTTTTTTGGATTATGATTTAGGTGATATCAAATTTACAGCTTTGATGATGATATATGATAAATACAATTAAGTACTTTTGTTGCTGAATTTCGATACCATTAGAAGATATTTATGTATGATGCATTAATTATAAGTTTGACGTTATTGCAGAAAAGATGCACTTGGGCTGCTGATTTTGAACCTCAAGTTAGACATGAATTCCAATCTGGGGTTGAAATCGATTGCGTGACATGTTCTACAAACTCACGCACAATGCTGGTAAAACATTACCAAAGTGGGTGAGTGAAACCGTGTACAAAAAGGCGCAAGATGTGATATCGGGTGATAGCGTTCAAGAAAAGATCGGCACAAAACAAAAAGAACAGAAGGGGTGGTTCAATGGAAAATGCCATTGAACCTACCCACTATCAAGGGTCTTCTTCAGCATTGCAGCATGCAAGAAGATGGTTACTTCTTCTATGCGTCATTACATTTTCTACCATTTGATAATCTATCTTCTATTCTTTAATTTTATACTATTTGGTTTTCATTATGGATTTACAGGCGAAGGAGAATGAAGGAAAGCTCCCATCCCCAGTTGATCTGCTCCTCCGTACGCATTTCAGGATGTCCCGGGAAAAGGAAAGGTACCTGCGAACCACACACGAAAGCAATTGCAGTATTTTTTAACACTTGTAATTATGCCTTTTAAGGATGTTTAGCTTATTTATAGGTTTCAATGAAGAGATATGTGAAAAATGGGCACATTTCGGGCCATTTCGAGCCCAATTGAACCTAAAACACATGTAAAGGGTAGTTTGGTATAATGTAGACTTGTAACACTTGTAGTTATGCCTTTTAAGGATGTTTAGTTATTTATAGGTGAAATGAAGAGATATGTGAAAAATGGGCACATTTTTAGCCATTCGGGCCATTTCGAGCCAATTTGAACCTAAACACCATGTAAAGGGTACTTTGGTATAAGGTAGACTTTGTACAGTTGTAGTTATTCCTTTTAAGGATGTTTGCTTATTATAGGTTGAAAGGAAGAGATAGTGAAAAATGGGCACATTTTTAGCCATTTCGGGCCATTTCGCCCCATTTGAACCTAAAACACATGTAAAGGGTACTTTAGTATAATTTAGACTTTGTAACACTTGTAGTATGCCTTTAAGGATGTTTAGCTTATTATAGGTTGAAATGAAGAGATATGTGAAAAATGGGCACATTTTTAGCCATTTCGGGCCATTTCGAGCCAATTTGAACCTAAAACACATGTAAAGGGTACTTTGGTATAATGTAGACTTTGTACCAGTTGTAGTTATTCCTTTAAGGATGTTTAGCTTATTTATAGGTTGAAATGAAGAGATATGTGAAAAATGGGCACATTTTTAGCCATTTCGGGCCATTTCGAGCCAATTTGAACCTAAAACACATGTAAAGGGTACTTTGGTATAATGTAGACTTTGTAACACTTGTATATGCCTTTTAAGGATGTTTAGCTATTTATAGGTTGAAATGAAGAGATATGTGAAAAATGGGCACATTTTTAGCCATTTCGGGCCATTTCGAGCCCATTGAACCTAAAACACATGTAAAGGGTACTTTGGTATAATGTAGACTTTGTACACATTGTAGTTATCCTTAAGGATGTTTAGCTTATTTATAGGTTGAAATGAAGAGATATGGAAAAATGGGCACATTTTACCATTTCGGGCCATTTCGAGCCCATTGGAACCTAAAACACATGTAAAGGGTACTTTGGTATAATGTAGACTTTGTAACACTTGTAGTTATTGCCTTTTAAGGATGTTTTATTGAATTTATAGGGTGTAACACAAAATTTTGCCTTTTAGACTTATATGAAAATTATGCCTATTTAATTTTAATTGTGTTTTGTAGGAGACCTACCAGAAGAAGCTTGAGGAAACAGCAGTGACGGGAGTCAGAGAACCCCGTGAGTTATATTGGGAGGCATCTGGTGGTCGTAGCAAGAAAGGTCGCGTGAAGGGTCTTGTATTGGTCGGACCTGTATTACGCTCTCGAGAAGATCTGGATCATCGAAGCAATACACGCCATCTGTGCTTTCTCAAATGAAAGAACATTTAGAGAAACATGTGGAGAAGGTGCGGGAGGAGGTGCGGGAGGAGGTGCGGGCTGAGGTTGAGGAGAAGGTGCGAGCTGAGATTGAGGAGAAGATGCGCGCCGAGTTTGAGGCAATGCAGAGGACACAGAAGGAGTTTATGGAGCAGATGATGAGTCGATTCGGTAGCGACAGTTGTTCACCTTTCCAAATTCAGCGTCGGGACTCACCAGACGACGACGGCAGCGGCGCCGGGCAAGGGATGCAGCTGTAGATAGATATCTTGTTCCATATAACATACCTTAGCTCCATTATTATCATTGTTAAACTTTAAAACTATGAAACTATTTAAAGCCGGAAATACTTTGTAGGCATATGTTACATTTGAAATATATAATTCTCGGAAAATATAAATTGTCCTTATTTGATTAGAATACATAACGCGTCAGTTCGTACAGGTTCACAGGCACAAATACAAATAAGCAATCAAAACATTAAAAATCCGTCAGTTTTTTTACGACGGAATATACCGTTTGCGACGGATTTTCCGTCGCAAATTTTGCGAGGGAATATTGCGACGGAAATTCCGTCACAAAATTTGCGAGGGAAAATTCCGTCGCAAACTTCCCTCGCAAATTTTGCGACGGACTTTTGCGACGGAAATTCCGTCGCAAAATTTGCGAGGGAATTTTGCGACGGAAATTCCGTCGCAAATGAAGCATGACTCCGTCGCAAAAAATTTGCGACGGAAATTCCGTCGCAATGATGGAAGTTTGCGACAAAAAAAATAGCGACGGACCGTTAGCGACGGAATTCCGTCGCAAACTTCATTTTGCGACGGAATTAACCGTTTTTGCGACGGAATTATTCCGTCGCAAAATTGAGGTTTTCTCGTAGTGATGATCACGAGGTGGATTGCTTGATGAAGCATTTGATGGTGCAGGTTTAGGAGGAAGTTGGCCTTGTTGCCTTTGAGCTGATGATTGAGCAATTTGTGCTACTTGAGTTTCCAATTGTCGATTTTGGGCCTGCATAGCTTCCATGGCTTTCTGCATCTACATCATCATATTTTTCAGTTCCGAAAACTCATTGCCAGTTGGTTGTGGAGGTGCTGGGAGTGGTGCTGGAGGTGGTGGTCTACTGAAACCTAGTGGTTGAGGTGGAGCAAATCGTTGAACCTGCTGTTGCTGTGGTGCAAAATGCGGCTGCTGCTGCGGATTTTGAACATTGCTAGTATTCTTATAGGAGAAGTATGGATGATCTTTCAAACCAGGATTGTATGTGTTGGAGAATGGGTTATTCTTGTAAGCTTGAAATGCACATACTTGCTCCATAGAACTATGGCATGCTTGCATACTATGCCCAAACGACCAGCATAAATCACAGAAGACATATGTAGCTCTCGAAAGTGCAGCCATTGTAGCTACCGTCATTGTGTTAGAGGATGGTGTGTTGATCTTGTCTAGCTTCTCATGGATCACATTGATTTGTCAAGCCAAAGTCTCATATTTATCATCTACCACATGTTTTCTTCCTCTCTTAGCATGTCCTCTAGGATTACCAAATTGAGAATTATGAATAGCAATCTCCTCAATTAAATCATAAGCAGCATTGACTTCTTGGTTCACAAATCGACCACTAGCAGCTGAATCAAGCAAAGTTCTACTCTCATTACCCAAGCCATTATAGAATGATTGCACTAAAAACCAATTCTCAAGTCCATGATGAGGGCATATTATAAATCTTTAAATCTCTCCCATGCATCATAAAGAGTTTCATCTGTTTCTTGGTTTAAATTCGTAATTTGACTCCTAAGTTGTGCAGTTCTCTCCGGAGGATAGTACTTCCTTTGAAAAGCAAGAGCCAAGTCATGCCAACTATTAATAGTATCCATGTTTAGACCATTCAACCAAGAACGAGCTTTTTCCTTCAATGAGAATGGGAACATCATACGTCGTATATAATCTTGAGATACACCAGCTTGCTTAATTGTATTGCAATACTGAATGAAGTTATTTAAATGCATATTCCGATCTTCTTTCAATGTTCCTGCAAATTGATTCCTTTCTACCATGTTCACCAAAGCTGGCTTCAATTCAAAATTCAGGGCCTCTATATTAGGAACTCGGTAACCACCTCCCATTGTTACATAACTCGGCTAAGAATAGTCTTTAAAGGACCTTGCTGGTGGTGGCGGCGGCGGCGACGGTGGTGCATCATTCCATGGTATGTTGTTCTCGTTGAGCTGTGATTTTGCCATCTCTTCCTTATCAGAACTATCAGAAATATTCAACCCAGCAAAAAGTTGTGTCAAATCAACCAGTGTTCGTTCGGAAAGAATGACTCTTCGTAATCTCCACTTCCTTCTACGACTCCTCTTATGCAATGATCTTTCCGGTTTAATCAATCCAAACCAGCATACAACCTAATACCTGCACACAATCAAAAATCGAAACAGAAATGAGAACTACCGCAAAGAAGGTGAAGGTTCCTTGAGGTGAGGAAATAAAACAAAAATAAAAGCAAAAGAAACACTTTAAACCTGACTAATAGAATAAAAAATTGCCTCCCCGGCAACGGCGCCAAAATTTGAACAAGGCTATCGCGCACCTCTCAAAAATAACCGAACAACTCTAACTAATATAGCTAGGGAAGTAAGGATCGAATCCTCAGGGAAGCTATTAAATCCTATTAGTTCCAAAAAGTCTAAAATATACAAGGTGCCTTGGTGGAAAGTTCGGTAAAAGACTACTAAAACTAAGAAGACAAACACTAAAACTAAGGAAAATAACGGGAAATTACGAATTAAACTTTTATAATCAAAACCTAGGGCAATCGGTTCACTATGATCAATCAACAAACTCATTAAACACTCACTAATCAATTCATTGGCATTCATTCAACTAGGGCTCATTTTCTCGAACTTAGACTCCCTCGAAACTCCTTTACCGGCTCTCGCTCGCATAAATTCGTTCTTGCCTATTATTCAGTGGTCTAATTGTGGTAATCTTACCTCTCAGCCTCGATTTCGACAATAACCTAACTTACAATTAAATCTGGCCACAATCTAATTGCAATCAATAGAAATCAATTATAGGAATTCAATTAAAAGCCAAAAATTAATTAATGAACATAAAATAAACTCATAACATGATCATAGATCCCCTAACCCTGGAGAAAAAGAATACTCACTCATGATTAAAGGATCTAAAACAAGAACAAATTCAATTAACATATTCATAATCATAAACTAATAAAAACTAGAATTAAAACTAAATTAATTGCTAAATAAACTAAATTAAGAACTAAATTAACAAAACTAATTAAACAAAACTAAAAACTACCAAAATAAAGAGATTCATAAACTAAAGAGAATTGAAAAACATAAGGAAAGAAATTACCAAAGGATGATTGAATTGCATTAATGGAAATCTGAATTGTCAAGAACAAACTAATCGCTTCTAAATTCTAGAGAGAAAAAGTGTTTTAGGATTCCTAAGTCTAAAAATATGCCAAAAACTAGCTAGGGCCGTGGCCCCTTTACATAGAGTATTTATAGGATTAGGTTTTCAATTAAAATAAACCCACGAGCAAAAACCGCGAAGAAAAGCCGAACGGATCAAAATTCGTAACACCTGCGCCCGCATAGGTCAAAAGACCTTTGTTCCCTACGCCCGTAGGTGGTCAGGTTTGGCCTCTGTGAAATCTCTGATCTATGTTGTGGGCGCATAGATCAAATGGTGCTTTAAAGGCTGCGCCCGCATAATATATGTTGAGCAACATTTTGACGATCTTTTGAGTTTTTCGTTCGATCTCGTTCGTGGCTTCTCATGACTTGGCATGCATCCCGAGGCAAGTGCTTTTTGACTCGTTTTAGCTTCTAATGACTTCATAACTCCCTATTATGCTCCTGTAACATATAAAACAAATCAAAAACCGCGCGTAATAACCGTGGAAGTATGAAATAACCGTAAAAAGCTCTAAAAGTCAACTAAAGATGCTAAAACTATTCCAAAACACAACTTAACATCGAAAGACGATATTTAATCAAAACAAAGCCAAAAACTTAACTATTTAGCACAAGAATCAACCGAAAATGAGGGAAAAACACAAAATAAAACACATATATCATGTGTGCCAAGGTACGAGAAGCTATGAACGAGATTTGATGGAATCGAGCGAAGAACTCAAAAAGATCGTCAAAGTATCATTGAATAAATTCCATGCGGGCGCAGCCTTCAAACGCTCTCCTCTCTATGCGCCCGCAACATAAAACAGCCTTTTGACAATTCTCTATAGAAGACCCCTGCGGGCGCAGGGAAGAATTGAAGTTTGGCCGCTGCAGGCACAGGGCTCGTATTTGGCGGTCCACTTGGTTTTTCTCCTTGGTTTTTGCTCATGGGTTTTAATAATTAAAAGCCCATCTATTATAAAAATCCATGTATTTGGGGGGTACAACCCTAACTAGTTTCTAAGCATATTTTTAGATTTTAGAAATCCTAAACTCTTTCTCTCTCTGAAGTTTGGCCGCTGCGGGCGTAGGGCTCGTATTTGGCGGTCCGCTTCGTTTTTCTCCGCGGGTTTTACTTGTGGGTTTTAATAATTAAAAGCCCATCTATTATAAATAGCCATGTATTTGGGGGTACGACCCTAACTAGTTTTTAAGAATATTTTTAGATTTTAGAAATCTTAACCTCTTTCTCTCTCTAGAATTTTAGAAGTAATTAGTTTGTTAATCCAGATTCAATTTCAAGTTAATGCAATTCAAGTTCTTTTTGGTAATTTCTTTCCTTTTCTCTTTTCAATTCTCTTAGTTTTTAGTTTTCATTTTAGTTTTGTTATTTTCTAGTTTAGCTAATTTTTGTGATTAGTTTAGTTTATTAGTTTAATTTTCTAATAATTAGTTTAGTTTTAATTTCTTGTTTATTTAATTATGTTTATGATCATGTTAATTAATTTTATTTTTTGTTCTCATTTTCTTAATTATGAGTATTCAATTTTTCTAGGGCTAGGTGATTTATGAACATGTTATGAATTTATTTTATGTTTGTTAATTAGTTCTTAATTAGCAATTGAATTCCTATTATTGACTACTATTGATTGCAATTAAATTGTGGCCAAGTTTAGTTGTGAGTTAGGTAATTGTCGAAATCAAGGCCGAGAGGTAAGATTACCACAATAAGACCACTGAATAAAACAAATTTATGCAAGCGAGAGCCGGTAAAGGAATTTTTAAGGAGTCTAAGTTCGAGAGAATCAGTGTGCCCTAGTTCAATGAAAGTTATGAGTTAATTAATGAATGTTTTATGAATCTGTTGATTGTTCATAGTGAACCGACCGCCTTAGGTTTCTATGATTGGAGTTTAATTCTTAAATTTTCCGTTATTTTCCTTAGTTTTAGTTTTGTCTTAGTTCTTAGTAGTTTTATTAGAATTTTCCACAAAGGCCCCTTATACAATTTAGACTTTTTAAAGCTAATAGAGTTTAATCACTTCCCCGAAGATTCGATCCCTACTTCCCTAGCTAGATTAGTTGGTGTTGTTAGGTTATTTTTGAGAGGTGTACGACAACCTGTTTCAGTTGCACCTGCTGAAGTAGCATGAATTGCTGCAGATTCTGAATGTTGCTGGTGTTCTTGTAAGAGAGGTATGGATGATCCTTCCAACCCGGATTATATGTGTTGGAAAATAGATTATTTTTGTAAGCTTGAAATGCACATACTTGCTCCACAGAACTATGACATGTTTGAACATTATGACCAAACGATCTGCATGAATCATAAAAGACATCATTGCATCCCGAAAGTGCAGCCATTGCAGCTACCGTCATTGGTGAGGAAGGTGAAGTGCTTATCATATCTAGCTTCTCACTTATTGCATTGATTTGTAAAGCCAATCTCTTGGTTCATATGCAGCATTAACCTCTTGGTTCATGAATCAACCACTAGCAGCAGAATCAAGCAATGTTCTACTCTCGTTTCCCAACCCGTTATAGAATGATTGAATCAAAACCACTTCTCAAGACCATGATGTGGACATAATCTCAATAACTCCTTGAATCTCTCCTATGCATCATAAATTGTCTCATTGGTTTCCTAGTTGAAATTCTTGATCTGACTTCTAAGTGTTGCAATCCGCTCCGGAGGATAGTACTTCCTTTGAAATGCAAGAGCCAACTCATCCCAACTATTGATATTATCCATGTTGAGACCGTTCAACCAAGCACGAGCTTTGTCCTTCAATGAGAATGGGAACATCATTCGTCTTATGTATTCTTGAGTCACACCGGCTTGCTTAATCGTGTTGCAATACTGGATAAAGTTATTCAAATGTAAGTTCGAATTTTCTTCAATGTTCTTGCAAATTGGTTCCTTTCCATCATATTCACCAAAGCTGGCTTCAATTCGAAACTTAGAGCTTTCGTATCAGGAACTCGATAACCACCTCCTACTATTGCTGAACTCATCTGAGAATAATTCCTTAATGACTTTGCTGATGGTGGTGGCGGTGGTGGTGGTGGTTGGCTATTTTCGTTGTACTGGAAACCCGACACCTCTTCTTCTTCGTCGGAAACACTCAACTCCTCAAATAACCGTGACAAATTAGTAATTGTACGCTCCGTAAGGAAAGTCCTTTTCGATCTCCACTTCCTTCTACGAATCCGCTTGTGAAATAACCTTTTAGGATCTGGATCAATCCACACCGGCATGCAAATTGAAGATCTGCACAAGCAATAAAACTCCGAACGAATATGAGAAATGCATCAAAAAACTTAGTAGTCCCTTGAGGCTAAATATATATATATATATATATATATATATAAACAAAAATAACAATTTAGACTCGACTACAAAATTAAAAATTGCTTCCCCCAGCAACGGTGCCAAAATTTGAAACAAAGTATCGCACACCTTTAAAAAATAACCGAACAACACTAACTAATATATTTAGGGAAGTAGGGAAAAAGTCTAAACCATATAAGGGGCCTTTTGTTGAATTAAAACTAAGCTACAAAAAACTAGAAAATAACGAGAATTATGAATTAAACTCTAATTATAAAAGCCTAGGGCGGTCAGTTTACTATGAACAATCAATAAACTTATAAAACATTCATTAATTAATTCATTAACTTTCATTGAACTAGGGCACACTAATCTCGAACTTAGACTCCCTCAAAACTACTTTACCGGCTCTCGATCGCATAAATTCGTTTTGCCTATTATTTAGTGATCTTATTGTGGTAATCTTACCTCTCGGCCGCAATTTTGACAATTACCTAACTCGCAACTAAATCTGGCCACAATTTAATTGCAATCAAACATAGTCAATAATAGGAATTCAATTACTAATTAAGAACTAATTAACAAACATAAAATTAATTCATAACATGTTCATAGATCCCCTAGCCCTAGAAAAATTGAATACTCACTCATAATTAAGAAAACGAGAACAAAAATCAAGTAATTAAACAGTCATAAACATAAACTACATTAACAAGAATTAAAACTAAAAACTAATCACTAAAACAAAAACTATTCTAAGAAAAGAAATAAACTAAACTATTAAACTGAAAAGAGATAAGAAAAGAAAAGGAAAGAAATTACCATTTAAAAGCTTGAATTTATTTGAATTGAATTGCAAAGTATGATTAACAAAACTAATCTATAATTTCTAGAGAGCATAAGGGATTAAAGAGCTAATTAGGATTCTAAAAACTAAAAATTGTTAAAACACTAGGTGAGTTCGTTCTCAAGCATTATGACCCTTATATACTATAGGGGCTTCGATATAAACGAGCCCACAACAAAAATCGGAAAAAACAAACACGCGGACCCAAAACCGAGCCACCTGCGCCCGTAGGGAACAAAAACTGTTTCCTCCCCGCGCCCGTAGGAGGCTTCTGCAACAAATTTCCATGGGCCTGATCTATGTTGCACCCGCATAGATCATGAGCCTTTTGGCCAATGCACCCGCATGGATTTTCCCGGCCTACTTTTTGACGTTCTTCTTAAATTCTTCGCTCGATTCTTTCAAATCGTGTTCGTAGCTTCTCGTACCTTGATACGCATCCCGAGACAAGTCCATTTTGACACAATTAGCTTGTAGTGACTTCACAACTCCCTATTACGCTACTATAACACATAAAACAAACCGAAAACCATGCGTAATAACCTAGGAAGCAAATAATTAACATTAAAAGCTCTAGAAATCAACGGAAACCGCTAAAACTCATCCAATCATAAGTTTAGCATCGAGGAACGATATTTAATCAAAATAAAGCCACACGCCACAAACATAGTTATTTACTTATTTAGCACAGAATCAAACGGAAAACGAGGGAAAAACACTATATAAATATGTATATCACCACCCTATAGTTGTATCTATTTAGTGTTCATAGGCCCTGAAACCTAGACATCTACTCAAGAAATAGAATAGCAAAATGGAATCAGGAGCCTTTTTGGGAGTGTGGCATGCTTCATCTAGAGATGGTTCCGTATTGAAATTGCGTTAAAACAGAATTAGGAGCCTTTTTGGGAGTGTGGCATGCTTCATCTACAGATGGTTCCAGGCTGGAGTTATATCGAAATATATAGAGGCAACGCAACAGCAATTTCCTTCCTCTCACTCTGAGGACAAGGTGAATCTTCGTGGGGTGATTTTATGTGTAAGCTGTAACGCTTTGAATAACTTGCACAAATATTGGAAAAATTGTGCTTCCTGTTCAACATAAAAGTGTTATTTGAAAGTAACTAATTCATTCGGGAAAAGCTATATTTGTGATGGAAAACCACGTCGACTGCACATAATGCTCCTAAAACGGAAATTATGTGGCAATTATATTGGTATTTAAATTGTGATTAACTTTTTTTTTTTTTTTTGTGTAATGCGCGTGATTGAAACCACTCGACTGCTTAGAATTTGGAATGCAACCTTTCTTCTAGTAACAATGAAATAAAAATTGTAGTTTCCAGATTAACATTGAAAACCAGGGTTTCAAGTGAGTCATCAATAGTACATATGGTTTCGATTTCTGCTGCTTTGTTGATTATTATTATATGGCCTATGGCTTCAGTTCTGCAGCTAGACTAACTTTATGGTCTGGTTGAACTCATTTTCAGCAATAAGTAGGGCAATTGTTAAACCAAGGCTTAGGTGATCAAATTGTACAAGAAATATGTCTTTGGGACTAGGGAGGATGGTGCTCAGGTCATTGGTGCTTAGGTGTATAGGCTTTGTATGGGGGTGGTGGGGCATTGAAAAATAATACTCTGTAGTATTGAATCTTTGTATGGTTAGAAATACAACTTGCCATTCTGAGAAATACTAAGGAGTTATTCGATAGCGTGAATGCCCATAACAAAAAAAATAATCAATTAAAGCCTTAGTCCCATAATGGTCGACTACATAAACCAAAATTAATCATTCCATGTGGTCATCAACATAAATTTTCCTTCATCCTCTATAATTGAGGACCCCCTTCTCCTGTAAATCCAAAAGCTTCATGTCTTTTCTAACACCTTCCAATCAAGTCATTTTCGGTATCCCCTAGCTACCTCGTTTGAGATCTCCTTTATCCCACTCGTCACACCGGAGCTCCCCGAGGTCTTAGTCTCACATGTCCAAACCAACGCAAGCAGTTTCCTTTTAGTTTGCTTGCAACGTCTCCGACACCAACTTTCCTGTGGATGACTTTATTTTTTATTCTATCCCTTAGAGTGTTCCCGCACATTCATCTCAACATTTGCATCTTCATAACACCTACCTTTTGAATGTGCTCCTTATAAGTCCAACATTTGTATCGTTGGTCAATATCACCATCCTTTAGAATAAATGACCCATAATATATAAAACATTCCCTCGTATCTTGAACTTTTCTGTCTAACCTCACCATATCATCACTTTCCCCACTTTTTGTCCCAAAGCGGCATTTCATATACTGTCTTACTTAGCTTAAACCTTATAAGAAAAATTTATTAAATGATTTGGTCCATTAGACAGTTTTTGGTGTGCTGTCTTATCCTCTGTCTTACATGAAGCATAAAGACTGTTATTGGTCCATTATACTCTGTCTTACATGAAGCATAAATACTGTTTTTGATCCATTAGCGTCTCTATCTGGACCGAGATTACAATGATTTGGTACGCTCTACTTCCTGGATCACCTGTGAGGTGATATGTAGGAATGTGAAATAATTTTACATGAGGTTTCATTGAATTTATGCAGAAAATATTTTTAGATATAGTTGTTGTCTTTAAAAAAAAGATTTGATTCTGATTCTAGTCTGTAAAAGGCTATGGATTTTTTTCTTCTTGCTGCCAGAGATTGAATTTTTAGTTGAAAGTTTCATGGGATGCAGCTGAATGGCTGACGGCCAACGATAGAAGTTGCATGCTATTATTGAACTATTATACTGTAATTTTGGGTAAAAAGTACTGTGCAAAGGCATATTAGCTTTTGCCAATTGATACTTCTGTAAATCTGCCATCTGATGAGCTTTAAGGCTTTATCAAGTTTTCCATTACAATTTTCTGTTTAATTCGCGTCAAGCATGTAAACTAGACATCTTACCTTGTACTTGTATCGGTTGTATATTACAAGCATAACAAATTAATTATCATTCTATCTTAACTCAAATCTGTCGCGGCCTTCCCAAAAGAAAAAAAAAAAAAAAAAAAGAAGACTTTCTGCTGTCTTAAGATGCAATCAATTTTCTTCACTGGCTGCTGTCCTTTTTCCACTGGAGTTGTAATTCTTATTCTGGATGATTGTTTACTTATTCACTAAGTTGCAGAATTTTTTGATGCAATATTGTCTAAAGGGGCTGATGCAAAGCTAGCTGCAAACTGGATAATGGGGGATATTGCAGCTTACATGAAGAACAAAAAGGTGTCTATAACTGATATGAAGCTTACTTCTGATTAGCTGGCTGAATTGATTAGTTCGATCAAAAAGTGGCACTATTAGTGGAAAAATCGGGAAAGAGGTGCGCTTTATCTTACTGTTAGGTTACTTGTATCTATGTTTAGTGGAGTTTCGAGTTTTGACAGCCATTTGTTATTGTAGTAGAAAATTTTATGTTGCATCCTTGCATCTCTTGCAAATTTCTCAACTGACTGGCATATTGACCTTGCTGATCTGATTTGATATTGTTTCTTTTGTTCTATCTCATTGACTTTTGCCATTGTTCAACTAAAGACCAAAAGGCGTATTACATCTATTCAAATTAGATGCAACAAAATGCCTTTTTCCCCTTTTCAATATGCTAATTCTCTTTATCTTAACTCAACCTCTCCTTTCCTTTTACACTTAAATACAAATTTTGAGTAAGAATCCATGCAACGCAACTGTTGCATTTAATTTGAATTGGAGGCAGTATAATTTTACTGATAAAGTACTAGGATATGTAAAAGAGAAACCCACTGAAAGATAGCAATTGAATATAGCAACGTTATTACATTGAGGCGGGGATTTGGGAGACAGTAAGTCTATTTGTATCAGCCATTGGTAAAACTTAGTATACAGGCTATTTTTAAAGGAGTAGCATGTAAATTATACATAATTTAATACCATGATACATTGTCTGTCAAAAGTAGTAAGCTATTGTTTTACTTAGTGAGGGAGCCAAAAGAGGGGCTAATACTTCTGTTTAACTTTAAGTAACACCATCATAGTTGATGAATTTGATTGGTGGGGGATAGATTGTAAAAATTTTGACAGACAACAACCTGATTGCAGCTTAGTAGTAATCTTCCCTTCATTTTATTTTTGTACTTCTCCAAGTTTATGTGATGAATATATTAACCTTGTTCTCCTCCAAAGCTGCATTGAATCAGTTTTCTTTATTTTTAGTGAACCACATTATTCTCAGTGTTTTCCTTTCCTCTTAATATATCTTGGATTCATGCTGGAAAGCAGCATTCCCATGGTTTTTCTTGATTATCCGTGTGGCAATTCGAGATTTGCTGTTGCTTGCTAACTGGGAATATACTGAATATGGGTCCTATAGAAATCTCGCTTTTGTAACATCTTTATGATAGTTAATTATGTTTGTTTTGATTGCTATTCCATTTTGGCTTTTCTTTTACATCAGATACTGTTTGAGCTGATAGCTAAAGGAGGAACTGTCAAGGGGCTCATCAAGGATAAAAAGTTGGTTCAAGTAAATGTTTTTTCTTTATATCCTTATTTTTGGGAATTCTACGACTCTATGTTGATAGAAAAAACTTTTCATAGAAAGCAACATTCCATGAAAATAATTTTCAGTGCAAATCAAAATTGTTAAAAATAAAATAATAAAAATAAAGATAAGATAAATCCATTGTTCTGTTAGAGGAAAACTTATGATGAAAAAGAAAGAGCGTGGAAAAGGGAAAGGAAGGATGAGAGGAGGGTAGGGAGTAAAATGAAAAAATGTGGCATACTTCTTAACAAAAGAATAATGGTTTTCTCCTCTAAATAGCACTTTTCCACCCTTGAGAAAATTGATTTGCATTTGTTGCCATAACAAACAATGGAAGCGGAACATTGAAGGAAAACTGTTGCCAAAAAATCTTTTCCTCTGAAATAAACGGAGCCTGCATGGTGGCCTTTTATTTTCGCGCTACCTATTTGGTAGCCTAAGCGAAAAATCTCACAAAACAACTACTTTCCACAATTTTTTTAAAAATCTTTAACCTTTGAAAAAAGATAAAACTGGAATTTCATCTAAAGATAACCTGAAATTGAAACAACAATCCTGAAACTTTGGAGCAGCATCTTAGCCTTAACAAACTTGCAGACAACAGATTCTGCGTAGATAGAGAAGATGATAGGTAAAGTGCTTGCAGATAAACCAAAGCAAGTTGAACAATACCGTGGAGGCAAAACGAAGCTGCAAGGATTCTTTGCTGGCCATGTATATGAATCATATTGTAAACCAACTTGAAGCAACCAACTTTATATCTTTCTTTGTTTGTTTTTTTTCTTGTGTACACATGGTACTTAAAAAACCATTTTAATTCTTTTTCGCCTTTTTCCAGGTGATGAAAGAATCTAAAGGCAAGGCAAACCCAGGTATCTTGAACAAGATACTCCTTGAAAAACTTAATGCCAAAGGTTGATGGCCTGATGCTTTTATGGAGAGGTAATTTACAAAATATACTCTTGATTTTTGTGTTTTGGTTTCTGTTGTGCTTCGCTTTTGAAACTTACTTTGATTATCTCTCTCTGGTAGTACTAGGTCATACTTGATATCATTGTTGTTGAAGATAAACCATGTCCTGATGAGAATCTATGAGTAGTGAAGTCAAGTCCATCATGGATCAGTGGTCAACGGTGAACTGTCATGCATTCGGTACTTCACAATTCTTTCTTGGTGTGTCCTAAATCTGAACTGACATTAGATTTTGGATGCCCATGTCCACTATGGGGGTGCTTTATATTTAAGAGGCAACTCAGAACCTCAGAGAAACATGTTGACATGTTTTAGTCTTTAAACAGGCTCCCTCGTTTTTGTTCTTGTTCTCGGTTACTTTTAGCTTGTGAACTTCTTGAAAGTTTATTGCCTCTTTGTGTATGAGTAAAAGTTCAATAAAATTCTTCCATTGCAATCAGGATAAGAAGCTTAGGGTATGAAGAGCGTCTTCTATATTTGGGGTATAGTGTAATTTGAACTTTTGTAATCAGGAGAAATGTAGTCTTTACGTTATCAACCATTGCACAATGAACTACCTCGCCTGCTCTCCAGTCTCTACTGCCATCTCGAATCCACTCTGTCAGGGCTGTCCTGCAAATCAGTGGTGTCAAACCAATTACTACTGCTTTGTATTCTCATGTCCATCGCAGCACAAGGTCAAACCATGTCACCACTCACCATGTGTGTCTCAGAGCTTGTGAGGGATTGAGTCTCACAACAATCATATTGGAGGGTGCTGTGACGCTTTGTTTTTATGGGTTTTCTCCCTCCTCCATTTAAGCTAATTCAACTTCCACTAAAATCATTATTCAGAGCTAATCGAAAATAGGGTCCAATTTAATCAGAACGCTACTAGTTGTGATCATTCTCTACACACACAAAAATTAAGGTGTTTGCACTAATTAACATTGACCAACTTATTCTTTTTCAATTCCTAAGGTGAAAGAGGTATATCCCTAATTTCGAAAATAATTATGTGGTATAGGAGAAGCTAAACGAGTACAAGCTAATGGTGAAAAGAAATTAAAATTTACATGATTAAACTAGTTAGTTGTTACTTTTCTTTAAAATGGAAGTTAATTGATACTAAAATGGTAAGTATTAAGTGGGTAAATAATAATTAAACAATATCATTATGTGCTTATTTCAATTTTTTTGGAAATCATAGCTAGTTATCATCAAAAAATCGTGATTATACCTGTAACAACTACCCTATAATAAGCCCTAGCTAATACAATACTAGAGAAGGACAAGCTAGTCTTGTCCTAAGAAGGATACACTTAGCTTGTACTTATCCAGCTCATTCTTCTAAAAGCAACTAGTTGAACCCATGAATGTCACCATAAAATCTCCAACCGAAGGAAAAAAGCAACTAGTTGAACCCATGAACGTCACCATAGAATCTCCAAGCGAAGGATGGAGGTGGAGGTGGTGGTGGTGGTGGTGGTGGCAGAAATAAGTTCAATGACAAGGGCGTGTAAAACATCATGTTTTAACATTAAACTCACACTAAAAAAGGTGGAGCAAGGATTTATGGACAAAGCAATTATTTTATCCCAAACAGAAGTTTTTTTTTGTTTTGGTAGAATGTTGCATTACTTTATTGATTAAAATTAATAGAATTGTCAAAGGGGCATACAAATAGTCAAATATGTGACCTATCAGCCATAACAACATTAATGGGGCTAAAGCCTCCAGCCAAAACACTCATGCCAATATGCTAATATGCCATAATAATACTAATGCTAAACTCCTCAACATGGCAGATAGATGTACCTTGATAAAAACATTGCTCAACTCTTATCCGCTCTATGCCACGCAAACTTCTGTGCTCCCAATCTCAATCCTCAATGACCTAGAAAAACAATGTAAAAAATATTGTGGAACAAAGTCAATGCTTCAAAATACCTCTCTATGATTTCTTGGGACAAAGTTTCTCTTCCCATGGCATTAGGAGGTTTGGGCAACAGAAATCTTAGGAACTGGAATCTTGCCTTCATGGCAAAGTTGGGTTGGAGAATTCTCACACAACCTCGTAACCTTTGGGTTAAGCTTCTAACTTCATGATATCTTAAACATTCCAATTTCATGGATGCTATTCCAGCTAATCATCACTCTCCCTTATGGAAAGTTATCCTTAAAGGTAGAGATGTTTTAAAAACAGGGCCTTATCAATGGCATAGGCAATGGCAAAGATACTTCTCTTTGGTTCCGACATTGGGCTGGTGACACCCCCTTGTGTTATGTTGCTAATAACATCCCTGAATCGATTGCTAATTGCCGTGTTGCCCACATCATCTCTAACAATACTTGGACTCTTCATAGACTTTCTCACCTCCTTCCTCAGAGCATCATTGGTCTCATCCTAGCTAATCCCTTATCCCCCACCTCAACCATTGATCATTTAAGATGGAAATTCACCAATAAAGGCATCTTCTGTATCAAATCAGCTTAGTTTTGTCACTTTTTTCCCTGCTCATCACAGTAACCTCTCACCAATTTGGAAAAATCTTTGGAAAATTCATGCTCCCGTCAAATACATAATGATTGGTTGGAATGCCACTCATTCAATTTTACCAGTGGGAAGTATTTTAAGTCTCAAAATTCCTGCCTTTAACCCAACTTGCATTAGATGCACAATGTTCACTGAGACTCATCTTTACTCATTCAGAGACTGTTTCAATATCCAGAAACTATGAAACATGATATTTCAACGCCTTAAAATTCCAATGGTTAACTCTAACAACTTCTGGAATTTAGATTGGGATGAATGGATCACTTGTAACTTAGCTCAAAGCAAGAAATGGCAAATGACTTTCTTAATAGCATGCTGGTACATTTGAAAAATGAGAAACCTTGCTGCTTTTGAAAAGAAAATGCTTCATTTTAACTCTGTTTTTAATCATTTCTTTTATGATTATCATGCTACTACTTTGTGTTTCAGACTAACCTAGTCAAGCCTATCATTGAGGATCAACTGAACCACTGGAATGTTCCTGAGAGTGGTTATCTAAGACTCAATATAGATGGCTCTTGGAGAGGCACTTCTTCTGCAGGTGAGGGTGTAATTAGATGTGATGATGGTAGTTGGATGGTGGGTTTCTCAGCTTCCTTCAAGGCTACTGACCCACTAGCTGCAGAGCTAAAAGCTTTAATAATTGGCTTTAAGCTAGCTGATACATACAATGTCAACCTTCTTCAAGTTGAGACTGATGCCCAATCTATTATTGATCTTCTAGACGAGGCTTTTGACAGTCAAACATGAATTAGTTGCTCTAATTAACAAGGTTGCTGGAATGCTTAAAAGATCTTGGGCGGTTACAATCAGTCATGTGCAAAGAGAAGCTAATCAAGTTGCACACAACTTGGCAAACATATCCTATGGAATGGACGAGAGGTACAAGGTCTTTATTGAGGTTCCTTACTTCCTTTGATGGTTCCTAAAGCTTTCAGACAGACTGCTAGGTCTATCATTTTAGACACTAGGCTTATCATTTTAGACACTGCTTCTTCCTCACATGGAAATCAGTGATTCTTCCTTTGCCTTGGATGTTTGCCTTTAGGTCCTATGTTTTATGTTCAAACTCTATGATCTGTTTATTTAACTACTGTGGTCATTATCTATACTATATAATCCGTATGCCTTATCTCAGGGTTAGCAATGACATTTATAGGTATGTAATCTTAACAATTAATAGTCCTATCCCAACCTCCCAAGGCAGGGGTGAGACTATGACCTCTATTTAATTATGCTCTTTCGTTGTGCTAAAAAAAAATAAAGGTTTGGCATAAGGAAGCATCACAGATTAAACTAGAGTTGTTAGCCATAGACCTTATCATCGGTCAACAACAAAATTCTAATGTTTTTTTAAATTAATTTTTTTATTTTTTACAGTAAGTTTCAATTTAAACACTATACATTGTCTAAATGAAACCATCTAATTGGCATTTTTGGCATCATTGTGTATTTTAGTTTTTTTGATTTTTTGTTTGGCAACATTGTGTATTTTAGTTTTTGGATCTTTTATTTTAAGAAGTCATACAATGCAACTTATAAAAGAATAAAAAAATTTAGTAAACTTCAGGAGCAATAGAATTAGCATGATTTTAAAAGAGAACAAAGAAGCGCATACAACTTTTAATAGTTGTTTTAATTTCGATATAGCTAGAAAACGTAAACAACAATAAACAAGCCCAAGATTTTTATTCTCATTACTTAAAAAAGAAAAAGTTTCAGATCAACAGAAAAAACAATAAAATAATGGTGTTTTCAGTTGACTTAAAACAGAGCGAAGAAATGGAGGGTCAAAACTCAAAAATAGTAAATACATCAGAGTTTTTGCTAGAAAACAGCTTACAAACAAAACCCACAAGAATTTCTGGCTGCTAGCATAAAAGGAACTAATTAACCCCGCTCAGCAGTCAGCAGCTTGCTTGAGGTCTGACTGACATTGCAGATATGAGATTTGCAATAATACCAGCAGTAGATGACAAAAATACTACAGTGAATCAATTATCAGAAAAGTTCACAAAACTTTGAGAACAGCTGATGCAAATCCACACCAATCTTTCATCGTAGGCTTTGATTATATTTGTATGCAAGTATGTACATGGAGTATTAATTGAACTATCAAACTTACGGTCACACCTCCCAAAAAAGATTTGTAAAGTTCAATGCTGATCAACAATAAACATATGTTGAATGGTAAAATAAAGTAAATGAGCGATGCCTTCTGAAAATTTTAAGTCTCATATATCAACAGGTAAAAACAACATAGCAAACCATTCAAAGTTCATCATGCATGACATTGTGAGCAGCGTTAACGTCAATTGTGGGAGGTACATTACCATGCTGCAAAACATGGAGTCCTGCTGTCGGTTGTTCTCTAACATCAGCTCCTTTAAACATACCAGATTTTATGGATGCTACAACTACTCGCTGCAGCTTCAATATCCCAATACGCTTTGAAACAACATAAAGAACAGCGATAGAGAACAAGAGGAACCCTACAATAATTATGACACTGCATAGAGAAAAAGCACAATTAATCTATTAAACCAAATCTGGTTTTATGCTAGGAACAAAAACAGAAACAAAAGGGCCAAATACCGGTCAATAACATCCTGACGCTGCATTGTGGAAAGCAAGTTACGTGTTCGCATCAACAGAGAGCGATGTCCTTTGTATTCACTTTCAGCCTTCTTTAACGTTCCAGTTGATTCCTCTACAAGAGAAAAAATAACATTGTATCAACCTCAAATAAGCAACTTACTATAACCTTTATAAAAATACACAACGCGGGATCATCTCAAAAGTAATATTGAAATTTCTAAAACACTTCAAGAAAATTTTGATGATAAAAGCAATATATAGTTGATGTGAATTAGAAGCATCAAAGTTGAAATTTTTAATTGCTTTCTTGAAATTTCATTGTTGTATCACCTTTTGATCGTGAGATTGAGTTCGTCAATCCAAAAGACCCACATGATTAGAGGATCACGTGCTTGAAGGTTTCTTAATGAAAAGATTCAACATTGGACGCTTCTTGGAGCTTCTAAAGATCGGATTTCATTTTCGTGTTCATCATACTTGGTCTATAATATTAGAGGATCACGTTCTTGAAGGTTTCTTAATTAAAAGATCCAATCTTGGACGTTTCTTGAAGCTTTTAAAGATCGGATTTCATTTTCGAAGCAGTGCAATTTGTCTGACTTTTCATTGACAGTTGGATTTGAACTAGATAGCGTGCGAATATGCGTTGGAAAGCTTATTGAATCTACTTTCACGGAAAAATATTTCGAAAATCTAGAAAAATTCGGAATATAGTGTTTTATCCTGTTTTCTGTTTGAATGTCAAACTGGAAATCAGTTTTTAGCTAGGTAATCCAAGTATGTTTTAGGATATTGTTTAGCACGAAAACTAGGACTTATTTTTTTAATTTTATCCTAGCTCTAGGTGAGTTTTTATTGGCTTAGAATTGAAGGATTGCTCCATTCATAGTCCTATAAATACTCATAGTTCTCATTGCTTTAGTCATAGATTATTTTGAATAATTTTTTTTTTTTTTTTGAATTTCAATATTGGATTGATAAAGTTTTTGTAGTTGTTACTACACTTTGCTTTGGTTGGTGATTTCCGTAACATAATCCAAGTTCTTGTGAAACCTTTGGTGGGTGAATCAAGTCCATATCCCTCAATTTACATACAAATTTTCGTGAGTTTTGAGAGCTTCCCACAAAATTTTCGAATTTCTTGCTAAATCTAAGCTACAATCCATCAAACCTGTGAGTTTTATTGTTAACCCATTAACATTCACATCAAATTGGTGTGGCAGCGGGGATCCCAAAACCCCTACATTTATTGGAAATTCGTGCAATTTTCTGAGCAAAAAGATCAAAAACGAGGCATTATACAACAATTGCAAAATCGGGTTAGAAAAGACGGTTTCGAAGGGCAGATTCAATTGACGATTTCTCCTTCGTTACAAAAGGTTTTTCATTGATTCCTTTTTTTCCAAATTGGGTGTTCTTCTATCTAATTTTTTCATACAAAATTTTAAAAGTTTTCACGATTGTTTGGTTCCTGATCGAGTGTCTGTTTTTCGCAAACTGGTACTAATCGCGACAGTTTTGAGTGTTCTTAGGAAAACTTAAATTGCTGAAAACTGGCAAGGTTTATGCGTGTGAGATTTTGGTCAAGTGTTATGGACATATAGAGGTATATCCGCAAAAAAATTCAGCCAAAGACGAGTTGTTTTGGTAGGGTTTTTGTTGTTCGACTTTTCCTCTACGTTCTGGACAATTTTGGAAGATGGTTGTTTGTTCCGCTCACAAATCTCATGATAAAGATCTTTTCAATACGTACATAATAACGTTTAAGATGCAATGTCTTCTTCAAAATGTCTTCTTCAAAAACTAAGAGAATAGATAAACATAATCAAGATCAGCAACAACAATGCAACCTTAGTTTTAAAAGCGCATGCCTAGGCGCAAAGCGCACCAAGGAGCCCAGAATTGGAGCTTCAAAATGCATAGGCGCAAGGAACCTTAGTTTTAAAAGCGCGTGGCTAGGCGCAAAGCGCACCAAGGCGCCCAGAATTAGGGCTTCAGAATGCATAGGCGCAAGGGGGCCTGCAAAGCACACTGAGGCGCGCCTAGGCACATGAGGCGCACGAGGCGCAGCTGTGAGGCTGGGAAGCTCGGACTCGTCTCTTACCCTCGCCATACCGGTGTCGACACGACACGATCCCAGTACCAACACGGAATACGAGTCAGACACGGAAATGTGAAAACAAACTCATCACTTGAACCCTAGATCTGAAGTTGAAGTTGAACCAGACAAATCAGCAATTACAACATTAGGGCTTTCGTTCTACTGACGAAAACGAACTTGCTCATGCTGCTTTGAGGCCCTCTTGTGATCTTCTCCAAGACTCCGATGGGAGAAACTGTGCAAGTGTGCAGCGATTTTTTCTTTTTTGCAGATGAAGAAGAGTTTTCTTCTTGAGGAAATGAAGAAGAGTTGAAGAAAAGAATAATCTAAATATTTTATTATTATTTTCATCTTGTAAATTTAAATTTTACTTTTTTTTATTACTCTACCCTTCAGGAAATGAAGAAGAGTTGAAGGAAAGCTGATTATGTACGTAACCCGCCCTCCAAGATGATACAATATTATTTTTTTAAATTTACATCTGACAGTTATTATTTTTTTGCTGCTGTTTTTATCTTTTCACAAGTTCATTTGTTTTGTTGTTGTTTTAACTTCTAAAGGGTTGGTGAGAAGTTTTGTGCTACTCCCAATAAGTTCCTCCAACCAAATAAATATTCATAAAACTCCTAAACCACTCCGAAAGATTAAGTTCAATGCAGATATGCAATGACTTTATCAAAGATAATATTTTTTTTGAACTAAAGTAATATTTTGCATCAAAATAGACATCAATATTCCCCATAGAAAAAAAAAAAATGTCCTTGAGTCCGTATCCTAAATTTGGACTCTTCTAAAACATGTCCCGAATCCTCCAAATTTCAAAATGGAAGACCCGACACTTGGACAAGTATCCATGTCTGACACCCACCCATACACGAGTCCGAGCATCCTAGCTGTGAGGTGCATTGAATTGCGACTCCACCTCTAGGGTTTTTTGGGGGTTTTTTTCCAATTTTTTTTTATTTTTTGGAGCGCGCCTAGGCGCAAGGCGCAAAGCTCACAGCCCTTTTGCGCTTTTGTGCGCCTCTCGCCTTTTAAAACTAAGAATGCAACGTTGACAATCAATCAACATTGATCACAAACATTGAAGCAAAAGTTGAATCTTTGGAGGATGCAACCAATGTCGAATCTAAGGGTAATGATGATGTTATTGTTGATGTAGATATATTCCTTAAGGTTGAAGATCAAGTTGTTCAAAGTTTTGTTGAAGAAGGGATCGTCACAACTCAACAAAATTTGAATTTCCCAATGCTTGTTGGTTTACAAGCTTGCAAACCTATTCTTCTACATGATGATTCCGTGATTAGCACTTAAAAGTTTTTCAATGATGGATTTCTTCAAGATTTTCTTGCCCTATTGAAGAATCTTCCACGAGTTACAAGAGTTTCTTTGAACTCAAACAGCTTTTCACCTGATTATATCTTGTTCTTGTTCCTAATGATGTGCTTACTAAGTGACTGTAGATTCAACATCAAACACGGTTCACCCATTCATCGCATACGGATGGTCGCATGGCCGCTAAAACTTGGGGCAAGTTTTTCTTAAGAGGGGGAGTGTGATGTGAATTAGAAGCATCAAAGTTGGAATTTTTAATTGCTTTCTTTAAATTTCATTGCTGTGGCACCTTTTGATTGTGAGATTGAGTTCGTCAATCCAAAAGACCCGCATGATTAGGTGTTCGTGTTCATCATACTTGGTGTATAATATTAGAGGATCAAGTTCTTGAAGATTTCTTAATTAAAAGATTCAATATTGGACGTTTCTTGGAGCTTCTAAAGATCGGATTTCATTTTCGGAATAGTGTAGTTTGTGTGATTTTGACGATTTTTCATTGGACTAGGTGTGTGAATATGCGTTGGAAAGCTTATTGAATCTACTTTCAAGGAAAAGTATTTCAAAAATCTAAAAAAATTCGAAATATAGTGTTTTATCCTGTTTTTTGTTCGAATGTCAAACTGGAAATCAGCTTTTAATTAGGTAATTGTTTTAGGATATTGTTTAGCACGAAAATTAGGATATATTTTCTGAATTTTATCCTAGTTTTAGGTGAGTTTTTATTGGCTTAGAATTGGAGGATTGTTCCATTCATAGTCCTATAAATACTCATAGTTCTCAATGTTTTAGTTATAGATTGTTTTGAATAATTTTTTTTTTAATTTCAATTCTGGTGATTGAATTGATAAAGTTCTGTAATTGTTACTACACTTTGCTTTGGTTGGTGATTTCCATAGCATAATCCTAGTTCTTGTGAAACCTTTGGTGGGTGAATCAAGTCCATATTCCTCAATTTACATAGAAATTTCCGTGAGTTTTGAGAGCTTTCCACAAAATTTTCGAATTTTCTTGCTAAATCTAAACTACAATCCATCAAACGGTGAGTTTTATTGTTAACCCATTAAATTTCACATCAATAGCAGAGCTTTACATCATACTTTAAATGATAAAGGCAAACCTAGAAATGCTTAGCTTCCAAAAGTTGGCCAAATTTGGAAGAAAAAGTTAAAACAAGAGACAGCAAAAGTTGAAAGAAAAAAAAAAAGGGAAAAGAGAAGAAAAACAAACTCAAAGAAAAGGGGTTGCAAGGAAGAATGAACTTACCAAAAGTCATCAATGTACTTGCACTGCGTTCCAACTCCTATGCTCAGAGAAAGAAAAAATGGAAAAAGGAAAATGTGAGCTCATCAAACAATATTTCCATACCATTGATGGCAAAACAAAAGAACACTATTGTAGTATTGTAGCAACAAATCCATCAATAAAACAAATACTGACCTGAGCCATCAATTGACGACTTCGACGAAGGCTCTCAGTGATGCTTTCTGCGGCAGAAGTCATCCCAGCCTTTGTCCTTGTATATAACAGAATGCAATCCTAGTTAGCATGCCAATGGTTTAAAAATTAAGTTGGCATGTCATACAAAAGAGATCATCTAATTTCCCATTCCACAATAGTAAGGCAAAGCACATACTGTAAATTACGTCGGCGCGTAGTGGACTTGCTGCCACCACCAAGAAGAAGTTCCCTCTGCAATCAACATAATAGCCACAAAGAAAAACACTTTTCAAAAGATTACATTGCCCAAAATGAATACAAGAGTAATAGTTGTTAATTGGTTACACTAGCAAACAGCCAGGAAGCACAAACTTTGTTTAACCTAATAGAAATGCATTGGAAAGTTGATGAAATTAATCCCCAAACAAAATTCTGAGTTCATAAACATCAAATTCCCCAATACTAACAACGTATATTGGAAGCTACATACTTCATGAATTAAAATAAATCTACACATATCCTTAACAGCTCAATATTGTTACTTCATCATCATAAAATGCTACTCATGATCTAACATCCTGAATGTATACACCAATAACAACAGCTCAGTCCCGAAATAATATAAGAGGAATCGCAAAAATTTAATATCCTGAATATATAATTTGAAAGATATATAATTAAGAAAATTTTGTAAGAAATAACCTTTTTTGAATCATCTTGTCAAATAAGTCCTACTATCAATTTTTTGGTGAGACAACGCTGCAAAAGTCAATTTCTTAAATAAATAGGACCTTTTGGCCAGATTTCAGCCAAAAGATCAATTTTTCCTGAGTTGACAGACCAAGTTTCCCTCCCATTTTGCAATCTAGCCACAAGCACTTTCTTTTCATCTCACCTTCCCATCTTCCACCTCCTTTTTTTTCATTTACTGTTAGGCAAAATTATACAACTTAAGCAATGCAACAAAGTCAAAACTTTAATGTCCATACAAAATGTCTTATTTCACAAAAGAACATCTCTCCCATCCCCAATAGAAACCTGAAGAGGAGAACGTCCTAATAAACAGAATAGATAAATTTAATTTGCGCACTGATAAAATCCTCGAAATCATCATTATTGATTTCCAAGAAGAACTATGTGCATATCCCCAAAGGCCCAAATCCCATATCTCCCAACCCTATAATCTTAAAACAAGATACCTGCCGAAAGAAGAGGGCAACTTCCTTAATTGTTTCAATTTCATATCAAGTAATTCCTCCTAGGTACGGCTCATAACAGTCAATCAATATCAATTCAAAGTAGTAACTAAAACGCATTTAACTAACAACTCTTGTAATGTACTTCACTTTTTCTATAATATGTTATTTTTAAGCTAGATGCAAAATATTCCCAACAAAAATAAGCTACAATTTCCTACATAACTGCATATAAAAGACATGGAATTCCAAGAGCAAAAGGTTAAACAACAATAGATACAACATATCATAAGTGGTAATGACTTATGAGGACACTAAAATTTTCTATTAGGGTTCTAAAATGAGAAGATGCAGAATAAAACCCATGTAATACAAGACAATCAAAGGAATTTAGTTGACAGCCGAGAAGAAATTGACCAAGCTTTCCTCCACCATTACCAGCAATTCTTTAATAATTGCAAGGTGAAACGGGAGAAAGTAGTTTCTTAAATAATGAAAAAGCGACCGTGATACTGGAGACACACAAAAGTATTCGAGCTAGTAGTTTCACTAAATAGGGCGTTAAAATTGTCTTCTTCATTCCAAATGATAAGGCTCGAGGTTTGGATAGGTAATATGATTTTCTTTAAGCACAGTTGGCAAATAGTTGGGACTCTTGGGAGTAGTTTTGTGAAGCTGTTTTAGACTTCATCAAATCACGGAAGCTACTTCAATAACACTGATCCCCAAAAAAAGTTTCTTGATGGGATTGATGACTTCAGACCAATAGCACGCTGTAACATTGTGTACAAATGCATTACTAAACTACTATCTGAGGCACAAGCGCACAGTAGGTGCACCCTGCACTACTTCAGCCAACAAAGGAGCTTTTGTAAAAGGGAGAATCATAATGCACAATGTCCTAGTATGTCAAGACTTATTTAAAAGTTATATAAAAGGAAAGAACGAGAAAGTTGTACAAAGAAACGTGATCTCAAAAAAGCATATGATACTGCGGAATGGAGTTTTGTGGAGGAAGTCATGACAAATTTGGAGCTCAATGGACATTTCATCAAACTAGTTATGACCCACACCACTACTCTTCAGTCCACACTTCTCCCTACTGCTGAATGGAAGTGTTTTTGGCCTTTTTCAGTTCAAGTAGAGGTCCAAGGTAGGGAAATCCCATGTCAGTATGGCACCCCTCATCTTTCTATTGGGAATGGAATACTTATTAAGTGATTGCTGTTGACGATCAAGAGGAATTCCATTTCCACAAAGAGTCTTAAACTCAACCATTTGGTCTTTGCAGATGAGCTCTTACTCTTTTATAGAGGAGATCTAAAATGTATTAGTACCATGTTATAGGGTTTCCAATATAATCCACATCTCCAAGACTTGTTATCAACAAAAAGTAAAAGGAAAATTACCCATGTAAGATGACAAACCATGACATTGAGAGATTTGTAGGACTCTCTTTATTCAAAATGGGGATCTTACTAACGAACCATTCAGGTACCTAGATGTACCAATGACACAATGAGGAGCATAAAATTGAAGGCTGGTGAACGTGAAGCTTTGGTTAAGAAAAAAATACATAAAACTAGAGAAAAAAAACCTGTCCTTTGAAGCACAAATCCAACGAATAGATAGTTTCCTAACTGGTATTCATGTGTAATGAGTGAAAATTTTGTAAATCCCAAACTGATTTGAAACAACAACAATGTATATAACCTTAATACAGCTTGAAGAATAGAAAAATAATCAAATAACAAAACATTGCTCAAGTACTAATACACTATCACAGTAAAGTCAATATTCTGTAGTTTACCATGCTAAAGTCCTAAACAAATAGCCTAATTTCTGTACAAATAAGAAAATAATAACATTATTACATTACAACAATACTTAAATTTCCTCAACAAAGTAGCTAATTTTTTCTATCTTGAATATTAAGTAGCTTTAAAATAAAACACTGATAATAAAAAGGAAGGGTGCTATAGTGAAGAGTTGTTACTTGATGAAGGAAGCATTGTTTTTTTAAACAAAAAATAAAAGTAAAACTTTAAGATAAATAACTACTAATAATGACTGAATTACCTCTTGCTGAGCAGTTTTTCTAATATTTTCCTTTGCTTGCAGATTAGCATTCCTCAAAGCAACACGCAAGCTAGAAAGCACAACGAACAACCAAAAGATAACCTCAACAAATGAAAAAAACCCAAGAAGGCAATTCAAATGTACAAAATGAAGCACACTGTTGTTGAACGTTTGTAGATAAGAAAACCAAAACATTGTTTTTGCTGCCGTATTTCTTTTGGAATTCAGATTTTCTCCAACTACTACAAACTCGCTCCACACCAAATCAGTTGTCACATTTTTCTTTTTAGGATAACATTTCATTGTCCGGTAACCCTATTCTGTCTATTTATTTCTCTTTTGAGTCTTACATCCATCTCTGACTTTTTACCTCTACACTTTCAATTCCATTAAAGTATTAAAGTCAAGTCAAATGCAAATATGGCAAAGAAAGTTGGATGAAGCAAATATAATCACCTATGAGATTGCTCCTTCCAGTTCTCGAGAAGAGCTTGTGCAGCTTGAACTTCATCATAAGCCGGAAGTTGTGGCGCCAATATATCAAGCTTCAGCTGCAACGAATTAAGCATAGCTAGTCCATCCTGTGCAAGACCATTTAATCGAGGAAGTGAATTTTTCTCTTTACTCGTATCAGTAGATTTGCCATAGTCTTCAATCGATTTTATATGACCTTGCGTCTGAAAACTCGTTTCCTCCCACTGTTTCTTGACTTCCTCCACAGCCTTAACAATCTCATCCATTCTGTATCTTCAAACATATATAAGCGCATAAATATAAATATTAAACAGAATCCTGAATCAATAGCTCACATTCCACATAATCAACCTCCAAATGAACCAAATTACTCAATGCATAGTGAAAATAGTCTGTTTCAAGCAATTATATCCCATGTTTAAATTTCATTTGCCTCAAGAGCTAGATACTTCATTGCATCTGACACTTGGACACCCGAATCCAAATAGACACTTTATCGTTGCCCAACATGGATCATATAAGACAAAGGTACAGATTAACAATTACGCTAACAAGTACTACCTCTGCAGGGGCGGAGCCAGGTTTTTTAGAATGGTAGGGTACCGATTCTAATGGTCGAACATGTCAAATTTTTCGAATCATTGGGTCCTTTGTGTACACTGAATTATCTGAAGTCTAAACCAAATATCTTGACCAATATAGTCTAAACCGTCACTACTATTACTGTAGTACATTATTAGTTTAGTCTAGAAGAGAATTTACAGAGTATTTCTAGTATTTCCAATTCGTTTTTGCATAGTAGTGATAAGTATAATGTGAAACAAGTTTATACTAGTGCTCAAAACTAATACGTAGTACTTGAAGTTTATACTAGACTAGACAATACTAGTATACTATTACTAGTTTATACCACAAGATATGAAATCCTCATTATAACTAAATAACTAATTGATACTAATTTACAAATCTAATTCATAAAGTATTAATAAAAAAAAGTAAAAAAATCTGAAAAGTTACAAAAAATAATATTAAAAACCAACAATTAAACATTTCAAGATTCAACACTCATTATCGTCATCAACAACAGCATTCATCAATATACGGATCGGAGTATCATCAACATCTAATCATTTATCATCATTAAAATAAATAAAAAACGGAGATTAAAAAAGACTGATCTGAATCGAAAGCAAAGACTGGTCAGATTAATTACTCAAGGTTTTCAACTTTGAGTAATTGCCAAATTAAACTCAAAAATGCAACCAATAACGCCTGACTAACTGAACTGGGCACACGGAGTATCAACGGCAAATGAGCAGCGAACGAAAGGATAACGGCCGTGGGCGGTTGATTTGAAATAAGAGTTTGAATGTTAGAATGCTAAAGGTTAGAGAGACAAAGTGAAAAAAAAAAAGAGGGAAACTGGGAATGAGATTTTTCCTGTGAATGGAAGAATGGGTGGTCCCCCACTCTGAACACGCACGTGCCCTATTGTGCCCCACAGTAGCTCTGCCCCTGTACCTCCCTAAACGATTAGTTGTAACAAACTATTTATTCAATACTCACATATATAACTCCTTTTTCGCAACTAATCGTTTATGGAGGTAGTATTAGTAAATTCTCAACTTCCAATCAACAAATTTCTACGCTCGTCCACAGACAACATGGAAGGGGCGACCACCATGGCGAGGAGAAAAGGTTTAATTTCATAGTTTAAACTTAGCGTTAACACATTAGCAACCAAAATTCACTCATTTATCAAATTAGAATTACAAAATCACAAACAATTTATGTTGCTAAAGTAAATTATGGTACCAAGAAATTGCTTGTTTTAAACTTTCATAACTTCAGTGATTGCAACAGATAGTTCGGTAATCAAACTTCAAAGAACGCTAATTAAATTTACTACAGATAAAGAAGGGAATGGGGGTAAACCTGATTTGTAATTCACCACTTTACAGGTTAGATTTCATTTTCTGAAATTTCCCCAATTCAAAACTTGGCGTCCCCAAGGCTTGAGGGAGTTTGGTTTGGGCGAATTTAAGGCCACAATGACAGCGACTTTAAAGGCCACAACGAAGAAGGGTGGTAGTGGTCAGAGGTAGAGGGAGTAATTGATTTGTGGTTTTAGTTTGGTTCGTTGTTTTAAATTGGCAATGACGATCACGATAACGATTGATCTGATGAAGGCATTTTATATGTTTGTGTTTGGTTTTAAGAGGGATTTATTGGGTGTGGTGCAATGTACTGATGTACTCTCTCTTACAATAAGGCCAACAAGGCAACAACTTAACTAAGTTCGCTGACTATATGCGAGGACTTTGGGACTTGGGAGGCTCTTCTTTTCATATTATATTATTTTATGCTCTTCTCTTTTTTTGCTTTATTAGTTTTTTTTTTTTACTATAGTAGTAAGTTATGTCCTGCCTTTTGTTTTTGGTCATTATTATAAAATATTCCATTTCTTAAATTATTAGTCTTTATTTTTATTTGTTGATTCTGTGTCATCCTTGTTATTAAATTTTTCTATTTTACCGATTTTTGCAGTTGTCGTCGTTCCCGTTTTTGATCCCAAATTTGACTCCATGCAACCTAGGTTCAAAGTATAGTACTCGTAGAATATAGTAGGGGTATCAAAGGTATTTTGATGGGTAAGTTGGAGTAAAGTAAGATTGTGTTTAGATACCATGTAATAATCCCGAGTGTATAATGGACTGCGAAGTTTAGTTTACAACAAGATGTAGTTATAGTAAGTTCAGGCAAGCTTAATTAGAACCAATATGTTCAAATAATTTGCAGTGAGTTTTGTTTTGGGTTAAAGGCCTCAAATCGGACTGAAATAGGGCTATTAAGATATCATATCAGCCACCAATAAAACTTAATCCGGTAGCTCTCACTACAATTATGTTCTTTTAATTGACTAAGAACCCACCAAGTTTATTTTTTAATATGTATATGTATGAGAAGACATTGATAAGAAATGAAGCCATGAATGAAGAGCTAGTTATTAACGACTTTAACAAATGACACCCTCTTACGAATCATATACAATGAAATGGAACACTATACATTATACAAGTTCCATTTGAGACTTTATTTCACATATGGCAATGCAAGCTACATTATATACATCATCTTCTCTTTAATGATGATTCTTTTGCTTGTTATTGTTTTAGTCAATGAAACACGAGGATTTCTGCATAACTTACATTATAGAAATTTAGTTATGTACGGAAAATCTTTATGGGCTTGGAATGCACATGTTGCATGCAGTCATGCAAAGCAAACAATTATTGACCGTTAATATTATACTACTATCCACGAATGACATAGAATTTCTACTTTTATATATATAGTGATTTAGAGGGTAAGGATACGTTATTTGGTTAATTTGTATGCACAATGGACCAGTGGCGGATCCGGGAATTCCGAGGTGGTGGGTCACCATTGATTATTCACCAGAAATCCAATGTTCCAATCCAACAAAACAGTTAAACAATTAATCAAAGATTTTAAAAAATAGTGACCCAACAGAAATCTGAATTAAAAAAAAAATCCAGGAATTTTAACAGAAATTATTAATCACAGATTCAAAGTATCAGTATTCAAACAGTCATACAAACAAGTAAATGGAAAAAATGAAAAATAGTAAAATACAAACAACAAATAATCTACTGAACATCTAAAATTCTGAAAATGTGAAATTAATCACCACAATTCCACAAAACACAAACACTAAATCGAAAAATTAAACAATTCTTCTACAAATTAAACAACATACAATTAATCAATTACACAAATTAAAGTATTAGTTATTAAACAAAATCTGAATTAAAAAAAAAAATCAAACAAATTTCAGTAATAAAATAAAAAATAAAAAAACAAAAAACAGATCAATTAATTTGGTTTGAAATAATGAAATTCGGATTATTCCAATATCCAAAACCCTAAGAAAAAAAATCAAGTAATCAAGCATAAAGCTTTGAAACTTTGAAAGTAATTGGAATGGAATTTACCTGAATAGAAGAAGCGGGCTGGAGGAGATTCCCCGTGATCAGACCGCCGGAATAAGGGGAAGAGAAGTGGCTAGTGACTAATGACTGAAAATGATGAAGAGTGGTCGCCGCCTTGCCGGGAAAAGTCAGAGAAAGAGGTGATCGCCGGTGAGAGGTGATCGCCGGTGAGAGGTGAGAGGAGGAGTTGTTGAGGTTTTTTGTCGTTGACGAGAATGAGTGTTGAGTGAGACTGTGAGAGAATTGTGTCTTTTTTTTAAAAGAAAATCCTTTTTTTTTTGTTTTCCTTTGTTTTTTAACCAAAAAAAAAAAACTTGGTGGGTCACCGGATCCACCCCTGCAATCGACTCTATTAGCGGTGTGCAAAAAATTATGATTTTGAATTTCTGATCCAGATTCTTGAATTTCCATTCCAAAAATTCGAATATTCGATCCGGTTTTTTAAATTTTGAAAAAGTCAGACTTGATATCGGATACTGAATCGAAACCGGAATGGAATTTAGAAAATTCGGATTCTAGATTTTTAGGAAAAACAAAAACCGGATATCTTTTCCAATCTGATTTTTTTAAAAGAATAATCAAGCACTTAGAAGAGATTTGATTAAAAAATCCAGATCTGAAATTTCGGTTTTCCGATCCGGATTTCCGTTTTCCGGAACAGATACAGAATAAGATTTCTCTATTCCGAAAATCCAGATATCCAATTTTGCACAGCCCTAGACTTTTATACCTCTGTTGCAATTTCCTTCCAAAAAAAAAAACCTCCATTGCAATTAGCAAAGTGAACAACTATCATTTCGCATATGAACAAGATATTTCATTTCCGCAGATTGAGTGAAGCAATATGAGATATTCCAATCTAATTAAAAAAAGAATGAAGCTCCATTTCACATTAGTTGTATGGACTCATGTGCGAAATTGGACTAAAAGGTAATCAATCACCACTAAAGCTTAATCTGCTAGTTCTCATCCAGACAGGGATTGTCCCCTCAACTCCAAATAATAATAGTAGTAGTAGTAACTAGTAGTAGTAATAATAAGAATAATAATATTAGTAGTAGTAATAATAAGAATAATAATATTAGTAGTAGTAATAACAATAATAATAATAATAATAAATTTACATATTAAATTGTCAATTACAGGTAAAAGTAATAAATAAAATATGTGTACTAAATTAGTTTGGTCTACTGGTTGAGGCATAAACTCCCATGCAAGTCTTGGCTACATAGATTGTTGTGGGTTCGAATCCTTCTAGCTACAAATAGTTGTTGTTTTTCTTTTTGAATTTCTTTTAGTTGGGTAGTTTCAAGGCCAAATTGTTAAATTAGTTTGTAAAAGTTGCAATTGTTATGAAAATAGGGTTTTCAGTAGAGAGTATTTGTGTGAGAGTAGAATAGATCTGTTCTCTTATTCAATAATAGGGGATATATATAAAAGTAATAAGGGTTTCCTATAAACTAACCCTATTTTTTGGAATATTCTAGATACACAAGGAATATAATGGGCGTCCACAATATATCAATATTTTATAACATTCTCCCTTGGATGTCCATTATAGAACAAATACACTATTTTATAATACGCATGTGCAATGTTGCCTCGTTGATACCCTTACCAAGAAAACCTAGTGGGAAAAACCATGGCTAAGGGAAAAAGAGTACAGCGCGCATTAACTCCCCCTCATGATGTCATCCGTTGAGATCTTTGAGACGACGTAACTCGATTAAATGAACTAATTTCTGGATTGTAGTAGTCGGAAGTGCCTTGGTAAATAAATCTGCCAAATTTTCGCCTGAACGAATCTGTTGGACACTAATCTCACTATTCTTCTAAAGGTCATGGTAAAGAAAAACTTTGGCGAAATATGTTTTGTCCTGTCACCTTTAATGTACCCTTCCTTAAGTTCTGCAATACAGGCTGCATTGTCTTTATTTAATGTAGCCGGATCTTGTTTTCCACATAATAGACCACAATCTTCTTGTATGTGCTGAATTAGAGACCTTAGCCATACACATTCTCGACTAGCCTCATGAATTGCTAATATTTCTGCATGATTAGAAGAAGTAGCAGCAATGGTTTGTTTCATGGAACGCCAATAGATTGCGGTACCACCATACGTAAATACATATCTAGTTTCTGATCGAGTAACATGAGGATCTGATAAATACCCTGCATCTGCAAAACCAACCACTTCTTCTTTGGAGGTGTTAGAAAAGAACAAACCTTTTATCTTTCCTACCTTGTAGATAGCGAAATATATGCTTAACCCCATTCCAATGCCTTCGGGTTAGAAATGAGCTAAACCTTGCTAATAGATTAATAGAGAATGATATGTCGGGTCTTGTGTGACTAGCAAGATACATCAATGCTCCTATTGCACTTAGAGATGGTAATTCAGGACCAAGAATCTCTTCATCATTTTACCGAGGGCGAAAGGGATCTTTATCAACATCTAGTGATCTTACAACCATAGGGCTAGTTAACGGATATGCTTTATCCATATAGAATCTTCTAAGCACCTTGTCTGTGTATGTAGTTTGATGCACAAGGATTCCTTCTTTTAGGTGCTCAATTTGTATCCCTAAACAAAATTTTGTCTTACCAAGATCTTTCATTTCAAACTCATTTTTCAAGTATTCCACTGTTATTGAAATCTCTTCTGGAGTTCCAATGATATTCATATCATCAACATAGACAGCAATAATCACAAAACCTGACCGAAATTTCTTTATGAAAATATAAGGGCTGATAGGATCATTTTTATAATTTTCTTTCAACAAATATTCACTAAGGCGATTGTACCACATACGCCCTGATTGTTGTTTCAATCCATAAAGGGATCTATTTAACTTAATACAATGTTGTTCTCGAGAACACAAACCAGTTGCTTCAGGCAACTTGAAACCTTCCGGGAGCTTCATGTATATATCACTATCAAGTGGGCCGTATAAGTAAGCTGTTACAACATCCATTAGTCATAAATCAAGTCCATGTCTTACTGTTAGACTAATTAAGAATCTGAAAGTAGTTGCATCCACCACAGGAGAATATGTCTCCTCAAAAACAATACCAGGTCTTTGTGAGAATCCTTGTGCAACTAAACGTTCTTTGTGACTCACAATTTCACCCTTTTCATTTCTTTTCCGCACAAAGACCCATTTATATCCCACTGGTTTTACACCTTCAGGTATACGAACTACTGGCCCAAATACTTCTCTCTTTGCAAGTGATTTCAATTCTGCATCAATTGCTTCTTTCCATTTTGGCCAATAATCTCTTTTCCTACATTTTTCGATGGACTTAGGCTCATGATCCTCTTTTTCATCCATACATCAAGTGCTACATTATATGCAAAAATATCATCGACGTCGATTTCATTTCGGTTTCAAGTTATTCTAGACATGACATAATCTGTTGAGATCTCTTCATTTTTCAGGTACCTGAGGTTCTTCTAGAACACTATCATTTGTCATGTATGTGGTCTCTTTTGGAGATCCTTCATTTATTGCTTCCTCAATCTGGCCATTACTTATCATTGCTCCTTTTCTTTTCTGAGGATTCTTATCTTTGGAACCTACTGGTCTACCACGCTTCAGGCGTGCCTTAGAGTCATGAGATTGTCCTTCAGGGACATCAATCTTGATAAGAGCATTTACAGATGGTATATGTGACTTAGTTACTCTATTTAGGTCAGTAAATGTGTTTGACAATTGATTTGCTAAGCTTTGTAAATTAATTATCTTTTGTACTTCCAATTCACATTGTTTAGTACGAGGATCAAGGTGATTTAATGATGATTCATTCCAACTAATTTCTTTTTCCAGCTGCCTGTTCTCTCCCCCTAATGCTGGAAAAACTGAATCGTTAAAGTGACTATTTGCAAAACGACCAGTAAATAAATCCCCTGTTGATGGCTCTAGGTATCTAATTATTGATGGGGATTCAAACCCGACATATATGCCCAGCCTCCTTTGCGGACCCATCTTAGAGCGTTGTAGTGGAGTAATTAGAACATATACAGCACATCCAAAAATTCTTAGATGGGAAATATCTGGTTCCTGACCATAAACCAATTGTGATGGGAAGAACTTATGTTTACTGGTTGGCCTGATACGAAGTAGTGCTGCAGCATGTAAAATAGCATGTCCCCAAGCAGAAATCTGGAAATCTAACTTCATAAGTAATGGTCTAGCAATCAATTGAAGACGTTTAATTAGTGATTCTGCAAGTCCATTTTGTGTATGAACATGTGCTACAGGATGTTCAACATTAATTCCAATACCCATAATCATTGAAAGCTTGTGAAGTAAATTCACCAGCATTATCCAGATGTATATTCTTAATAGGAAAATCTGACAATTGTGCTCGTAATCTTATCAATTGAGCAAGTAACCTCGCAAACGCCAGGTTGCGGGTTGATAGTAAGGACACATGTGACCATCTAGTCGATGCATCGATTAAAACCATAAAATATCTAAATGGTCCACATGGTGGATGTATTGGTCCACATATGTCTCCTTGTATACGTTCGAGGAAAGAAATAGATTCGTAATTTATTTTCGTTGGTGATGGCCTAATTATTAACTTACCTTGGGAGCAATCAGCACAAGAATAATATTTTGAAGAATCTTCTAGCTCTTCAAAGAATGTCTATGTGAATTTTCAATTATTTTTCGCATCATTGATGAACCAGAATGGCCTAACCGGTCATGCCAAACTATGAAGCTATCTGTAAACTTCTGGTTTACAATAGCATATGTCTCAATGACATTAATCTTTGTGTAGTACAAACCAGTGGAGAGTGCAGATAATCTCTCCAAAACATGTTTAGTGCCTTGGGTTATACTCGTAATTTGAAGGAAACATTATTTCCTTCACTTATTGTCTCAATATGGTATCTGTTTTAACGGATATCTTTAAAACTCAATAAATTTCTTTGAGACTTAGGGGAGTACAAAGCATCAATAATTTCGAATTTTTTTCCCATAGGCATCAATATAGTTTCTCTTCCGGAGCCTTCAATAATATTTGTACTGCCGGATATAGTATTCACACTTATATTATTCATCATCAATTGAGCAAAATATCTCTTATTTTTAAGTATCGTATGAGTAGTTGCACTATCTGCTAGACATATTTCTTCACCATTTATTGTTAATTGAGCTTGGAGAGCATTATTCATGTTCTTCAAATAAAATAATAGAAAAATATCTAAAATTAGAATAAAGTAACAAAGTCTTAAAATACAAAAACAAACTACTGTACTATCAAGTTCATGCATAAAATAACAAAAACAAAGTAAATAACACAAATTATTCTAGCTAAATTATGAATTTAAGCTACTAAATCTTTATTTGCTAATAGTCATAATTGTCTTTGACTTAATTATTCCCTTCAGGGGTGGTGAAGAAATCTGCAACCTCCAGGTGAGTTGTATCACCATTATCAAAATCACCTTCGCCATCTTCATATACCAAGTTAGTCTCCACTTTCTTTCCTTTCTTTTTCAAAGACTGTTGATAAAAGTCAACAAGATGCTTTGGTGTACGACATATACGAGACCAGTAGCCCTTTCATCCACAACGGTAGCACATAGTCTCACTTTTAGCGTTCTCATGCTTTTTACCACCATCCTCATTATCTCACTTCCGGTGAGAAAAAGAGTTTTTGAAATGACCACCTCTACCTCTATAATAGCCACGACCTCTTCCGCGGCCACAACCACGACCACTGCTGCTGGCAGGGCCTCTATTGTTAATTCGTATCCCATTGTGGGATGCAGGATTCACTTCAGGGAACCCAGTAGAGCCAATTAGCCGTGAGTCATGAATTTTCAATAAAAGATCATCATTTTGTTCAACCACTAGAAGATAAGATATCAATTCAGAATATTTTTTAAAGCCCTTTTCACGATATTGTTTACTCAATAAGAGATTATCCTTGTGAAAAGTGGTATATGTCTTTTCCAACATATCCTCATCAGTTATTTTTTCTCCACATAATTTCAGTTTAGAAGTGATTCTAAACATGGCTGAGTTATATTCACTTACTGATTTAAAATATTGTAATCTTAAATTTAGCCATTCATAACGAGCTTGAGGGAGGATAACGTTTTTTGGCGGTCGTACCTTTCCTTTAAATTATTCTAAAGCACCATTGGGTCTTTCACAGTTAAATATTCACTCTTAAGGGCCTCATGAAGGTGATGGTGAAGGAATATCATAGCTTTAGCTTTGTCTTGACTGTTTTCTCGATTTCCTACTTTGATAGTTTTTCCAAGACCTTTTGCATCTAAATTAATATCAGCATCCAATACCCAAGACAAATAATTCTTTCCAGTAATATCAAGGGCCGCAAATTCAAGTTTTGTTAAGTTTGACATGATTCACTATATACGAAAATGTGCACAAATTAGGAACTAATAGGTAGTATAAATAAATACAAAAGTGTTGAAGAAAAATCAAGTCAAACTCATACGATATTCCAGTAATTATTACTCTAGACTCTAGATTTTCAATAGGTAAAAATTAACATTATTCTATAAAAATAGATACTAACAAATAAAACCTAAACTGAAAAATACTAAAACCATTGGAACTGACTCAACAAACCGAACAGAGAAACACATAAAGGATGAACAATGAACAATGAACAATGAACAGTGTATGATATTAACTTCTGTGGGATGCGTCTCTGTGAAGAACTCCTACCTTTTTTTTTGGGAAGAATATTTTTCCATTACAAGGCCTGTGTTTAGTTATCTCAGCTGTGTTAAACATGAACAAGCTTCACTGATCTTCATTGGATAATAATGTCGTGAAATTCTAAGGTATGAACCTCTTGAATTAACTTCATATTGAAGATGAAGGCTGCCCACCTTTTTTTTACATAATAAATTAAAAAAAATATATCATTAATTAGTCATAAAAGAAAGCTGCAAAAAACCCTGCGTTGGAGAGCATGAAAGCACATTGTTACAAGTGACATTTGCTTTGATATTGCAGTTGCATTCATTCTTATTTTTACTCCATTAACAAACAACTCTTCCTTTGTTTTTTCTCCCTTTCAAAAAACTTTAAAAAAATAAATAAAATTATAATTTTTTTTTTTAAGATTTCATATAAAGTTCAAAACTTGAAGGCGGAAAAAAAATACCCACAAAACTAAATTTTGTATTTAATAAAAAAAAGGTGAAGTAAAAGATTTTAATAATACCCTTTTAATGCAATTGCATATTTGAATTTGATTTTTGACTAAGATTTATTATTATTGTTATTATTTTTTATTTATCTATTTATTTAATAATCTCTAAGTGTATTAAATGTTAATAGGTTCTTACTGTTCTATTCCACAAATAAATTAAAGAATACCCAGTTCACAAAAATTGTATCTAAACATTAAAAAGTTGTTAAGTGATCAATTTATATACAAGAATAATCAAACAAAAAGGGTAAAAAAAAATTCAAACTTTTTGCAAGAAAGATATCAAACAATCCTTCAATTAGAGGGGATTATCGTAATAATTAGAATAAAGACAAAATTACAAAACAAAGAATCAATTTGTAATCAAGCAATCAATAATAAATTATCAAAATTTAAAACAATCAACAAAATTTGAAAGCATATAAAGTGATCCAAATATTACCTGTGATATGGAAGATACAATGAATAATAAAGTTTTGATTTTTGATTTTTTTTAATTAAAAAAAAAATTCAACTAATGCTCCAAAAATACCATAAAAAAGTCTTCAAGGTCCAGGCTTTCGGCCATTATAAGATATAAGTAGTCTTTCACAAATTCAACAACTATATCAATCCACCAAAAGAAGTTAAGAGTCCTACATTGACTAAACTGACAAATTAAATTGATTAATTGCAATGCAAAATTAATCCCTGGATAGTAAAGTTGATAATCGTGATTACAAACAGCTTATCTTAGAATCTGGGACCAACTGTCAGAAGTAACTTCAATGAGGAACCTGAAAGTGCGTTTCACCACAATATTGAATTGTTGATGTATACTAAAAGCACGGAAATATTTATATAAGATTTGGTAAATTTAACCTAATAGCTCCGATTAGGTACTCGTGCTGATAACGTGTTATGAAAATAAGGTTTTCAGTAGAGAGTATTTGTGTGAGAGTAGAATATATCTGTTCTCTTATTCAATAATAGGGGATATATATATATATCTGTTCTCTTATTCAATAATAGGGGATATATATATATAAGCAATAAGGGTTTCCTATAAACTAACCCTATTTTCTGGAATATTCTAGATACATAAGGAATATAATGGGCATCCAGAATATATCAATATTTTATCACAACAGTTAATTTGTTACTCTAACGTAATTTAAGTCACTTCATACCTACGATCAATTTATTTGAAGGGCATTTATTTAGCTTTATGCTATGGAGATTGATTCATACATTTAACTATTAAGGAGTAACATAACTAAAATATGGAGAGTTACGAACAAAAGTTTGTGTGGTTGGAAAATTTCTTAGTATGCGATGAAGCTTTTGCGAAAATCCTCTTTTTCCATACAAATAAGATTTTCATATAAGATTTCATTGTTTTGTAAGTTATGTATCAATGGTTTTCTTATGATATCAAACTATTGAGCATTTGACATTTGTCCCCCAGGCAATAAATTCTGGCTGATCTAGATGACCAACTGTAACGAATCAGGCCCAACCCCCTCTCATTCGTACGTACAACATGAGGCCCAAGAAGAAGATGACAAACAGCAACAGCTCCAGCTAATCCCATGCAACAAATGATTTCCTGATCTTTCAATTTTGGCTCATCAGTTTACTTTCTATTAAAGTGCATCCCATTAGAGTTACATTCCAAGTTAGTAGGAGTGGCATTTAATGTCTTGTTATGCTATTTTGAGACTACTAGTAATTTAAATAGAAGAGCAATAGTATTGTATGAATTTATTCAGAAATAGAGAGAACATTGGAGAGTGGTAGGCTAAACTCACTAGTGGAGAGTGGTGAGCTAAATTCACTTGTAACTTTTTAATTATCATTGTTAATTATCAATACAAACTTCTGCCAAATTACACCAATTATTCACAAATCTTCTAGAAATTAGTGTTGGTGTCTTACAAGTGGTATCAAAACATCCATGGCGCTGGGTAACCAAACGCAACAAATTGAGGCCATCGAGGGAGCGTTGGAAGCGGTCAATTCAAAGGTGGGTAATTTGGTTGAGACCATTCAGCAAACTGTTTCCTGGGCAATCGCACTGAGTATGGAGGTGCAATACTAGTCGTATATACGTGTTCTTAGTAGATCCTAATCTTGGCAATAGAATTCTAATATGACAAAGTTCGAGGGCGAACTTTATTCTTTAGGAGGGGTAGATGTAATGCCCGGTATTTTTCCGTACTTTAAAAATAATTTTAAAAGCTTCTAATGTTATATTTTTACACTTTAATTTATTTAATAAATAATTTTAATAATTTCAGAATATGGATTTTATTTAAAATGAAATTTTATAAATTATTTATATTTAATTTTAGAAGCAAAAATGTATTTTTCCACAATTTTTTTTAAAGGGGTGTTGCGTTGTGTGTGTGCATGAGTGAGGCGTTTTTTTTTCCTAGGTGTACATGTATGCTTCTCTTAGCTTTATTTGCTGCTTAGTTAATGTAATATATGTTCATGTGTTTTAATTTATGTGTCATGATTTATTCATGCCGCAAAAAAATCATTTCCATGTCGCAAAAATCAAGCTCCATGAATCGCATTTAATGCATTCAAAATACATCGATCCTCTTTCTCTCTTCTTTTTCCCCACACTCCAACTAACCTCTCATCCTCATTCTTCCCCCTATGGTTGGCCTTCCCCTCTCCCATTTTACCACTTTTGACTTGCCTTATTTTCACTCCCTCTATAAACCCCTAACTTCACACATTTCCACCTCTTTTTACACCATTTTCTCCTCTCTTTTTCTCACCTTTTTTACAAGTTTTCATCATGACCTTTTCTCACTTAAACTAAATTTATTTTACTGCCTAAATATAGTAGTAAAACTAAAAAAAAAAAAAGAACAGAATTAAAATCACATACAAAAATCAAACAAAACAAGCATAAAAACAAGCTTCGAAATCAAGGTTTTCAAGCAGGTTTTGAAGCTTCAAAGAGGATTTTGTGTTCGAATTTTCTAAGCGTGTTTTAACTATTTTCTTGCATTTTCATGGTAAGTTTTTGTTGTCTACCACTTTAGAAAACCTCGTAGGATTTTTGGTTTTTGAAAAACAATTCATGAAGCCCATGTTTTCCCTTTCCGCAAATTTTATGTCAGCCATAAAAATCATGTTTCCAAGTATGTTTTTATTTGTTTTTCTTCATGTTTATGAATATGTATATATTCATGTTTATGATCTTGAAATCCATGATGATTCTTGTTAAGTTTTATGTTGTTAATCCATGTCTAAAGAGATGAATTTTGAAGTATGGAATTTGTGAATCATGTTGATGTTCTTCTTCTTTTATTTTCTCCATGAGTGGCATTTTTTTATTACATGTACGTAATTTTTTTATTTTTTTTATTATTATTATTTTTCATGAGTTTATATATAAATATAAATATATATATATATACATATATATATATATTGATTAATTAATTTAATTAATTTTGTGAGTTATTATTAAATAAATAAAATAATATAATTTTGGTTTTTATATATAAAAAAATAAATAAAATAATAATTTTCAAAACCTAAATTTAATTTTTAATTTATTTATAACCAAGGTTATAATTTCTAATTTATTTTCCAAGCTTATAATTTATATCTTAGGTGAAGTAAAGTTTTGTTTAAATTTATTTTAGAACTTAATAATAATAATATTACTTTAAGTTAGTTATTTTAAAGGATGATTTCACTTAGTTCAAACTAATTTCAAAAAGTTGTTTAATTAAAATCTAAAGTTCTGAGTTGTTTAGAATTCGACTTCTAAATTTCTAAGTTTAGTTTACAACTTAATTTACAACATGTTTTCAACTCTTCTTTTCTTATCTTCTAAGTTGTGTATTATTTACTTAGATTAATTTAAGAATGACTAAAACATATTTTCATAAGTTGAAATAAGTCTCTAATCTTGGTTGTTTGTTTCTAAAGTTATATGTTTCATGTTTCAAAGATATTATGTTTATACTTTGATGTTTTATTAAATCTTTCTCATGTATCTTTATGTTATGAAACTTTGTTTTGTTTCTTAATTATGCCTTGTTTATCAATGCCATGTTTTCATGTTTCTTGAGTTGAGTTGTTTTAAATCTTTCTTTCTAAAATCAATGGTTAGGAAGTGATCACAAATAATAAATTTAAAATGATATCCTAATCTTGATGGGAAAGAAACCTTTATGGGTATTTTTTGCCCCTAAGAGTGATGAATGCGCCTAAGCTTTTTAGGTGCTATATTGTTATTATTTTGGTTCTACTCTTTGCGTGAAAATGTCGCATAGTCGGAACTGTTTCGTCTACTCCATAACTCCCTGTGTGAAAAAGTCGCATAGTTGATGGGGGGTGTGCACACTTAAGGCTCTGTCAAAATCTGTCGGAGAACAGGAGAAGGTCGTTGGTGTCGTGGGAGGATTTGAAGGAGCGAGTTTTACTACAGTTTCGTCCCACCAAAGCAGTGGTTAGCGCTGACGCACACCACCACAGTGGCGGAGTACCGAAGAGCTTTCATTGAAAAGGCATCCCCCCTCAACGATATTCCCGAAAGTATAATGAAGGGACAGTTTGTGAATGGATTGAAGGAAGAAATCATGGCTAAGATACGAATGCTTAATCCAATCACCCTTCGAGCAGGCCATGGATTTGGCATTGAGAATAGAGGAGCGGAATAGAGTTAATAATCTCAAGTGCCCCAGTACGATGCAAAATAGACCCAGTATCTCTTATTTTTACAAGAGCCTAACCAACACACTCTTTGGGGAAGTGGGTCAACTAATTCTCCAACAAATCAGAACCACAACATCACTCAAGTTACCAAGGCAAGTGTGGCAAGTCCAAGTTCAGCAGATTCGAGTGCCCCAACCGACCCGATTGGACGCAACCCAACTACTTCAACCTGTTTCACTGGTGAAGTTCGAAAACTCACCGAGAAGAAGTTACAAGAGAGAAAGGCAAAGGGATTCTACTTTAAATGAGACGAAAAATGGGGCGTTAGCCATAGGTGTAAGGCACGTGAACTTAGTGTGCTCCTAATGGAAGGGGAGGACGAAGAGGAGAAGGGGGAGTTAGTAGCCTTTGAGGAGCCTAAAGTAGCAGTAACTGACTCCTCACCCATAATTTTGTTGAACTCGCTAGTGGGATTAAAGAGCCCAAACACCATGAAGTTTAAGGGAACCATAGAGGGGCACACGGTGGTAGTAATGATAGACCTTGGAGCTAGCATAACTTTATATTTGAGTTTACGGTGGCAAAGATTGGCATACCCATTGTAGGAGAAGGAACATTCGTGGTATCTCTAGGCAATGGTGAGTCAATAAAAGGAAAAGGTTAATACTTGGGAGTTACCTTGAACCTTGGTGGAAGTGTGACCATTGAGGAAGACTTCTTACCCTTAAGGCTGGGAAATTCAGATGTTAGTTTAGGCATTCAATAGCTGGAGAAACTGGGTTTAGTGCGCACAAATTAGAAATTGCAAGAGATGGGATTCAAATAGGGAGATAAGGAAGTTACAATTAAAGAGGACACAACTCTCGTGCGAACTGGGGTGTCTCTAAAAGCAATTTTTCGAACATTACGGAAGGAGCAAGGGGGACTACTAGTTGAGTTGTCTCAGTTGGAGGGAAACAAGGAGGCGTCGGTCAGGGGCTCGGAGTGGCCGAAAATTTTACAAAAAACATTGACCTAAATTTCTGATGTATTCGAAGCTCCACGAGGGTTACCATCGGCATAGAGGTCATGAGCATGGAATCATCCTTAAGGAGGGGAGCAACCCGGTTAGTGTGCGACCGTATTGCTGTCCACAATTCCAGAAAGATAAGATAGAGCGGCTTATCCGCGAAATGCTTAAGTCGGGAATCATCAAACCCTTTACCAGCCCGTTCTCGAGCCCAGTGCTTTTGGTCAAGAAAAAGGATGGTTCATGGCGTTTATGTGTGGACTATCGTGCTTTGAACAAGGAGACAGTACCGGAAAGATATCCGATATCGGTTATTGATGGGTCGTTGGATGAGTTAGGAGGCGTACAAGTGTTTACAAAGTTGCACCTCAAGGCTGGATATCATCAAATACGACTATACGAGTGAAGCAAGAGGACACTCACAAAATAGCATTTCAAACCCACAAGGAATACTATGAGTTCCTTGTGATGTTGTTCGGCCTCACTAATGCGTTGGCGACATTCCAATTATTGATGAACGAGGTGTTTCGCCCTTATTTGCGGAAGTTTGTATAGGCGATTTTGGCGACATTCTGATGTACACGTTAACCGCGAAGAGCATGTCAGAAATTTCAGGCTGGTGATGGAGAAATTGAGGGAGCAACAGCTATATGCAAATATGAAGTGTGAGTTTGCAAAGGAAGAGGTTGCATATTTGGGTCATGTTATTTCACGGGCTGGAGTTCCAATGGACTAAGGAAAAGTGGAGGCCATGCTTTAGTGGCCCATACCCAAATGTGTGAGAGAATTAAGAGGGTTTTTGGGCCTAACAGGATATTACCGCAAGTTTATAGCCCACTATGCAAGAATAGCCCAACCCCTTACTTCTCAATTAGAGAAGGATTGTTACAGGTGGACTGATGAAGCAACCATGGCATTCACTCAATTGAAAGAGGCAATGACTAGAGCCCAAGTACACGCCATGCCTGATTTCAGTAAGTCGTTCATCTTGGAGGCCGATGCCTCGGGGTACGGACTTGGGGCGATTTTAATGCAAGGGGTCGACCGATTGCGTTCTTTAATAAGCTGTTGGGGCCCGCAAGTCAAGGGAAGTCTATTTATGAGAAAGAATTGATGGCGATGTGCCTAGTGGTGCAGCGGTTGAGGCACTACCTTTTGGGGAGGCGGTTCATTGTGCGAAGCGACCAGTAGAGTCTCAGGTTCATAACACAATAAAGGGAGGTGGGATCGGAATATCAATGTCGGGTTCACAAATTGATTGGTTTTGGTTTTGAAATTTAATACAAAACAGTGGCTTCGAACCGCGTGGTGGACGCCCTATCTTGCAAAGGGGAAGAGGAACAGGACTTAGACGCCCTCGAGATGTCATGGTCCTTGGATTGGTGTGAGCTAGATTGTGAAATCAGTGATGATGATGAGATTGGGAAGCTAAAGGGGGTGGTGGAAAAAGGTGAGGGTCCACGAGGATATACAGTGGAAGGGGGATGATTGATGTTCAAGGGGAGAGTGGTCATTCCTAAGGGGTCTAATTACAAGGGGGGGGGGGGGGGGG
>PYUH01000228.1:1047593-1139396 GCA_016808085.1 Suaeda aralocaspica | reverse complement strand
CACTGTTGAGGCTGTACCCTGACAGCCTAGAAGACGGACATGCGGGGGAGATTAAAACCTATCTACGACTAGCTGTGGAGTGGTTTTGGCAAGGAATGGAAAGAGACGTGACAGAATACATTCGGGCATGCGATACTTGTTAACAAAATAAACTGTCATAACAACAACCGGTCAGGCTGTTACAACGCTAGCCATTCCAAAGGCAGTCTGGTCGGAAGTGAGTATGGATTTTATTGAGGGGCTGCCTAATCTGGAGGAATTGACACGATCTTGGTGGTGGTTGATCGCCTCTCAAAATACACACACTTTGTTGGTCTGTGTCACCCATTCACGGCTAAGATGGTGGTGATACATTCGTGAAGGAGGTTGTGCGCCTTCAGGATTTCTGGAGTGCATTGTGTATGACCGCGATAGGGTTTTTTTGAGTATCTTTGAAGGAGCTATTATTCGTCTTCACGAGATGGAGCTTCGAAGAATCACATTATACACCCTCAACGGACTGGAAATGGAGATTGTTAACAAGGGCTCGAAACTTACCTTCATTCCTTTGCTAGGGAGCAACCAAAGGCATTGTCGCGTTGGCTAGCTTGGGCCAAATACTCCTATAATACATCAATACACTCTTCCCTCAAAGTCCCCTTTTCAAGTGCTTTACGGGCGAGAACCTCCTAAGTCAATCGTATAAGCAAAGGTCAGACACAGGTTGGGTCATTAGAAGAAGCGCTGCAAGAGAGGGATTACATTTTGGATGAACTTAAGGCTAACCTCTTTCGATCACAACAAGTAATGAAGAAGTATGCTGATAATAAGAGGCGAGAATTAGAATTGGAAGTGGGGGAGATGATGTTCATGAAACTGTAGCCTATCGACAACGTTCTTTGACTCGGAAACCCTTTGAAAAGTTGGCCGCAAGTTTTCATGGGCCGTACAAGTTTGAGAATGTGTGGGAAAAATAGCTTATAAGTTGAAACTTCCCGCATACTGCCGCATCCATCCGATATTTACATTTCGCAATTAAAGAGAGCAGTGGGTGTTAAACAAGACTATATTGATGTTCACCTTGATGACTACCGACCTCGCGAAAGTGTGATTGAACCGGAAGAAGTGATAGGCAGCTGCACCACTGAAGGAGTGTTTAAAGAAGCTCTTAATCAAATGGAAGGAGCTGCCAGAATTTGAGGCCACGGGAGGTTGTGGAGCTAATGGATCAGCGCTTCCCTAACTTCCACCTGAGGACAAGGTGGCTCTTTGGGTGGCCGCTAATGTAACATAAGGCCCACCCCCCTCATTCTGACGTACAACAGGAGGCCCAGAAGAAGAAACAAACAACAACAACTCAGCTAATCCCATGCAACAGCGATTTCGTATCTCCTCTTTTGGCTCATTAGTTACTTTCTATAAAAGGCATCCCATTAGAGTTACATTCCAAGTGTAGTAGGAGTGGCATTTAATGTCTTGTTTTGCTATTTTGAGACTAATAGTAATTTAAATAGAAGAGCCACTAGTATGTATGAATTCATTCAGAAGTAGAGAGAACTTTGGAGATGGTGTGTGCTAAACTCACTATTGGAGAGTGGTGAGTAAACTTAATTGTAAATTTCATTATCATTGTTAATTATCAATACATACTTCTGCCAATTACATCAATTATTTGCAAATCTGCTAGAATCAGTCTGGTGCCTTACACTACTTGTAGAAAGTATACCAGAAACACAAATATATAGTAGTTATGAGCATAAAAAATTTCAGCAACATGTTAATACACCAGTATCCCAATGAATGAAAACATCAACCTCACAAATATACGTTCAAAAATATAGAATTTTGAAAGGACATGTCACTTTATAACAAAATCACCTATTCCATTTACTTATTGTGCTTTGTATTTCTGCACCAAATAATCAATTCCATACATGCATCAAATACGAGAAAACTACTCTAAATATATGAAGTTATTGTATTATATTCCCTGTGCCAATTTAGCAGCTAACTCATAGCCTACATCTAATGCCTTAATGGATAAAAGCTTCTTTGCAAAATACACAAGAACTGGACACAAAAGTTCAAGAATAAGGAGAGGGCACGATGTTAAATTCAAGTTTCAAACTATACAACCTTAGGACTCAAAGATTTCTTTCAACCTCATACATATCATATATAGCAAAAGATAAGGTTTCAAGGATTACTTGATCCAAGATCAAATGAAGAAAAACAAGCAGCTTCGGATAACAGTGATAGTGAACAGAAACACTGCTATTCACAAAGACATAGGATTAGCTATTTATAGAGGATACATCTTGTTAATTCATAATGCACAATGGAATTGCGACAAATCTTATACCTTGTTAATTTTAAAAAAAATCATTCTAACAAATCAAATACAAGCCATTTAATAATGGATATGATACACTCTAGTTCACTATATTAAGTGATTTTTTTGCGTCACATTATGTTCAGTCACATTCAGTTCAACGTAAAAAAATCATTCTAACAAATCAATACAAGTCATTTAATAATGGATATGATACACTTAAGTTCACTATATTTAAGTGATTTTTTGCGTCAGCATACCATGTTCAGTTCACTTCAGTCAACTTAAAAAAACAAGGCCCTTAATAAGCAAAATTTACTTTTTATTTGCAGCCTTATAATTAATAAAGCAAAAACACTATCATCTATCAACTTTCACAATTTCATATGGAGCACATGAAACAAAATATTTGATTTCATAGGAATCGAATTAAAAAATATTTAAAATATTTTAATCCAAGGGTCAAACCAGTTACTCAAACAAGGGAATTAAAACATATTCGAAATCATATAAAAAATTGAAAACTATAATCGAAATCATACAAAAAAATTTAATAATTGAATTATAGAAAAAATAGAATTGAACTCAAAATAAGGAATTAAACATACCTTGTTTGAATTTCCTCAAAAAAATAGGTTTGATTTTCTGAAAATTTTCCAATTATGTAAACCTTAAGCCGAACACTGAGATTATAGAAACTTGCGATCAACTCAATTCAAATCTCCAAATTCGAACAATTTTTCCACAAATTTGAAATTCCCAATGCAAGGATTCACAATTCACGATTGAAGAAGTGAGATTTCTTGAAAATTTTGATAAAAGATCTAATTATAAGGGTAAGATAAGGATTGAAATCAGTTATTCACGATTTTTGGATGATAAAATAGTGGTGTAGACGTGTAGTTTGAAATTTGATTGTAGTGAATTCTAAGAGAAGATGAATGTGTTTTAGGGAGAAGTCTAAACAAAAAAACCCACAAAAATCATAGTATGACAAGGGGTGTTGGGGTGAGTAATATGAAATGCTGTGAATTTTGTAAACGAAAAGTTTCAAAAACGAAGCGCTAATTAGAAAAAAACGCAAAATAAGAAATCGTTGTAAAAAGAAAAATTATCAATTAAGTATTCTAAGGATAGAATTGTTATATTATAATTATTTTGAGTAAAGTAAATAAATAAAAATAATAATGATAATGATAATATAATAATAATAATGTATGATTAATTATATTTCTTAACAATAATTGTTTAAATAATTAGTATACTTATATATAATAAATTAAGAAAATATAGTGTATTTTAAAATTCAAATCTTATTTTGAACAATTAACAATAAAATAACTTGTATCTCTTTGTATAAATGCAAGTGAGCATTGTTAAGTAATGTAGGGTAAAGAAGAGTAATAATAATAAGGAAAAATCGATTGCAAAAATCCCAACCTTCATCACTTTATTCAAAATATTTGCGTTGTGAGTATACTATCATAATCCAAACTTGCACGAAATATTCTCTGTTTGCTCCATGACCTGTTCAGAATAATCGTTAACCGTTCAAAAGGTTAGTTAGGAAAGTGTTAGGTTTTAATTGCTGTGTAAATTAAATAATCAAAGTTTTAATCAATTAATTTAATAACTAATTATTATATATGGTCCCTTAAGAGAAACCAATTATTATATACCGACACCACATCCAACCACCACCCACCCAGGCACCCACCACGTCATTGCCACCATCAAAACATTATCACCACCATCTCCCATTCCTTTTTGCTTTTTGATAAAGTGGGGAAGAAACTAAGAAGGTACAATGGATATGGATTTTACTGATATAATCGATGATGAAGTTGTGAACGGTGGAAGAGAAGACAAAGTACGGTTGAGTCGAGTTTTGCGAAATTAGGACAAGTATAAGAGGCGAAGCCGAAATGATGTGGGCAGCGTAAGCAGGGGTTGATTGTGGTGGTGTGGTTGATACAATGGTGGTACAACAGGTTAATAGTGGTGGGAAAGAGATGGTGGGTTGGTGTTGTTGTGTTTAAGGATTGGAGGAGGATGAGGCGCTGAATTAAGTTGTGATGGGATGATAAGGGATTGAAATATTAGGATCAGGTTTGGGGGAATTGAAAAGATTCTTGAGTAGTTGTTATTGAAGGAGGGGGTGGTAAAGATTCTTCCCTGTTGTGTCCAAGAGGATAGTGGAAAGAGGAAGAGGAAGAGTGTGGTTTTTTTTTTTTTCTTCGTATTTTGGGTTGTGATTTGTTGATTCGTGATTTGATTCGAAGGATATATGTGTTCTTGACAAATGATGGAGACTGTTAATTGTTTTTTCCGGGGAAGTATCCCTTCAATTGGGGATGATGATAATGGTGATAACTAATGATGAGGAGGTATTAGAGGCTTGGAAGAATCACAATTATTTTATTATTTTTTTTTGGGGGGGGGGGGGGGGGGGAGAGATCACAACCTATTTAGACAGGTAAAGGTCATTGGTCCAAGCAGAGAAATATTGGTGCAAGTTTAGATCATAATGGGATTAGTTTTAAAGTCCCGATTTTTGGAAGCAGAGCGGTGAGTTGAAAGTTGGAATTTTTAGTATCAAATTTTCTAAAATAAAGAATTAAAAATTGGGCCAAATTAATTATTGCTACACAAAATTTTTAAAGCCCAAGTAGATATTGTGGAAACATTAAGTCCTTAATTAAACTATTTGTACAAAATTTGGCTCTAAGGTATATGTTGTACTTCTATGATTTAATGTAATTGATTTGAGAGCATGATGTATTGTTTAAACTCTTATTGTATTGATATCTTCATTTCATTGTAGGATTATTTTGGATGATATATACTAAATTATCATTTCACTACCTTGACTATTATTAAAAGTTAAAGAGAATAATGAGGTATGGGTATGAAAGGACATGACGAAGAGCATATTCTAGAATAATGGCATTCAACGGTTGTTTAAGGAAGCTAAGACAAACTCTTTGAATACTTGGTTAGGAAAGGAGGAGGTACAAGGGAGATCTATTTTTCCTCAGCTACCTCCTTAATAACATAATTTTTCAAAATTGAAGAGATTGGAAGGAAAATGAAATTTCTTTAATTATCTCCCTGCCCTCCCTTCAAATTTGTTATCCAAACATATATTAGGCTTTTTCTCCCTCTTGTAAAGATAATATGCAAGCAAAATGATAAGATGTTGTCTTTTCAATACATTAGATTTGAGAGGGTAGAAATTAGGCAAACGGAATGACGATTGGGAGGTACTATATATATAATCATTAATATAATAAGAGACGTTCTTGATAATGTGAGATACGCCACGTGGCACTCTCCTATGAATTCTTTAACCATTTATGCTAGTTTTTGGTTTTCCAAAATGATTCCAACAAGATTGAACCCAAAATATTTGTCTACTAAATAATGATCTTACCAACTCAAGTAACTATTGCTATTGTATCAGTATCCCCATATATATCATATATAATATTTTAATGATCGAACTCATTTCATTAGTTAATAAAAAAATAATTTATTATTATTTTTTTAATAAATTATTGCCCGAGCAACACCAGGGCCAATATATATATATATATATATATATATATAAAGTAGCTTTTATGAAAAGTTTTAGATCACCACGTAGGATTAGCTATTTTTGAAAACATTAATTATGTATATTTATCCAAACTAATTTAAAAATTTTTTTTTAATATATATTTTTTCTATTTAATGAAAAAAGATAATTTTATATATATACGCCATGTATAGATTTAACATAAAACGTTGATATCTTAAATTATGATAAGGAAAAAATCATAAAAATTATATCATTAAAAGGACATGTCGAAACGAACCAAACCATATCGAAGCTCAATATGTTAGGTCAACGATGCATTTGGTCAAAATGTAGCAATTAAAAATCATAGAGGGTCTTATAAAAAAATTAACTCATAACAAATTAGTTAAATCTCTTGAAAAAAATGTTATAAAAGCCTGTGCATTTGAAGTGCCACATAGTAAATTAGAGAACAAGTTCAATATAAAAATCTATTACCATATAGATAGTATTGTTCTATGAAATAAATGTGTTGGCATTGGGAACCTTTTAGGACGTTGATTCTTAGCGTGATAAATCAAATACGCACTTATAGAGTACTTAACTAAATACCCAATTTCAAACTAGGCTCCTATCATCAATCCTTAATAATTTAACAAAGTAGTTACTTCATATCATTTTTGTGTTTGAATATATAGGCTAATTATATTAGGCAACTCTTTTAAGTTTCAAAACATTGCACGTTTGTCCCATTGTTGATGAGTTAGTCACTACATCATTTAGGTTGTAAGTATAAATTTTTTAACTATCACGTTTCAAATTAGTTGCAACCACTTCGCTTACGCTAAGCAAGGTTTTGATGGTCAAATTAATGTCCAACGTGTAGCAGCGGTAACGTCAGTATATAAATCTGGATTATTGTTGGATATATATAGCGATTTGTGCTCCTAATTCTTAATGTTTAAGCCAAACATATTGTTTTTTTGAAAACATAAATGTATATAGGAGTAAGTGAATCACATGTTCTTTCTTGGAAAGGTCACAATAGATATATGAGGGTAATAGTAAGGGGGTAGTTAAACTAGAATAACTGAAAAGCATGTAAAGTACTGCATTAGGATATATTTTCTTAAAAAACATGGCGATAATTAATTCTTTTAGAATTTAAATTCATAAATATAAATGAAATAAAAAATAGGTCTAACATATAACAACTAAGTACGAGAGATTGGAAAATAAATTAAAACAATACAGCCCTTAATTAGATAAAAAACACAAGAGAAATCTAACAACAAAGAAAAAATTATACTAGAACGTGGCATCGCAAGGGTTTCAATAGTAGTTAAATATATAAAGAGTTGAATGAGAAAAACTACGGATGAGTAAGTAGAGGCCTTATTACATCATCTTATTTTTGTTGAAATCATTAAAATTTGGTAAAAGGATGGAAGAGTGATTGGGTGATAGGGAAGGGGGGCTGAACTTATTTACGAGTGACGACGAATTAGAGGGTGCTAGAAAGGAATATTGGTATAAAAAATAAGACGAATAGAAAAACAGACCTGAATTGTGTCTTATAAACCAAAACTCACTTGAGTATTCATATAAATTAACAGATAGGATAAATGCCTTAATTAATTATAGAGTGAAAATCGCATCTCTGTTTGTAGGTATAAAACAAGTAGAGAGAAAAGATGGGTGTCGCACTATAGTGGAGGGGAAGGTGGTTAGGTTACCACTGATAACTGGCTAATCTAAAGAGGCTCTGCTGATCCATAGTTGAGTTGAATTGTTAACAGGTGCTAGTGCGTTCTGACATCTTGTTTCTGGATCTAGTGGGAAGTGTTCGTAAGGTGGGATTGATGGTACTAGAATTTTTGTACCAAGTGAACAAATCCTGTTTGGTAGACTTGCGGGAATCGGAAGTTATTTGCGATGGGGGGTGTGAGGAAATAAGGAAATGAATACAGTAAGTTAAAGAATAGGGAAACTGTAATATTGTTTTGAAGATAGGACAAACAATAGTGTCTTACCCCTCTAGTCCATATGTAAGAGGCTCGGTCGGTATCTGAATGAGACTGTTAAAAATTGAGGGTACGTGGATTGAAACAACCACCTTTGCTTATCTGAAAAGGAGGTGTGCCACTGATGAAAGAATAGAAGACTAGAATGCATGTATGCCCATATCTTCCTTTTGTTATAAAAATGGTTTAGCGGTTAGGGTAAAAGTCCTAAGCTTATCTGAATGGATTGAGCGAGATATGAGACCGAGTTGAGGATAGAGGGGGAAGGAAAGGAAGTTGATTGCCCCATGAAACCAACAGAAGCGCTGGGCATTTCCAATTAACAAATCCAAATTATGTTAAAATTTGCTCTTAACCATCTGAGAAGTGGGTGTCACAAAATTATAATGGGTTAACAGATAACAGCATAATAATAGAAGTTAGCCATATTATTGTGCAAAATTAATGTGTCATCATCATACGTCATCATTGGATTTTGTAGGGGAGAAGTCGTGGCATTTTGCCTATATATAGAAGACATAAGTGTGGACAAAAATTCGCAGCTCGACGCAGAATCAATAATTTAAATTACAAATTAATAGGAGGCGAAATAAACATATAAGAAGAAAACAAACAAACATGTGTAATTGGCTATAAAATGTTCATGCATGCATCATAATGACAATATAATCATTCGGTAAACATAATCAATTCATATAATAAAAAGAGGACCCATTATTATGCATAAAAGACATAATGAAAATGTTGCCATTTCTTCACATCTTGTATATTGTGACTGTGTAGGAGGGGAACTTGGCTTTTGCCACACAGAGACAATTTAGTTTTATACACAATTGACTGCCAAATCAATTGAAATTAAATGAATTGAGAGAAAACGGAAAGAGAAAACAAAGAGTCCAGACAAACCGCTATCTCGGTGAGGGGAATAAGTGATGACTCTTGTTGGCTTTGAGATTTATGCAATGATCGAAATTGATGGATTGAGCTATTAGGTGAAGTTAGTCATCAATTACAGAATTATGGCATAATTTTTTTATATCACTCAAGTATATATTGCCCTTTCTTAATATGACTGCTCAAACACTCAAAAGATTATCACTTTTCACCATGTTATCAACTTCATTGTTCAGATGAATGGAAGGAGGTTTATGAGCACGAGACAAATTAGAACTGATGAGGTGAGGATTGGACAAAAAGCAAAACAACGAAAGACACGACACGGGGTAGAAGTGGAGTGATGGAAAGAGTATGGTGAGGACTGTGGGTGCGGTATTGGGTTCAATAATTGCAATATAAAGGAGTTTGCATGGGTTGAGGCTGTACCCTGACAGCCTAGAAGACGGACATGCGGGGGAGATTAAAACCTATCTACGACTAGCTGTGGAGTGGTTTTGGCAAGGAATGAGAAGAGACGTGACAGAATACATTCGGGCATGCGATACTTGTTAACAAAATAAACTGTCATAACAACAACCGGTCAGGCTGTTACAACCGCTAGCCATTCCAAAGGCAGTCTGGTCGGAAGTGAGTATGGATTTTATTGAGGGGCTGCCTAAATCTGGAGGAATTGACACGATCTTGGTGGTGGTTGATCGCCTCTCAAAATACACACACTTTGTTGGTCTGTGTCACCCATTCACGGCTAAGATGGTGGCTGATACATTCGTGAAGGAGGTTGTGCGCCTTCAAGGATTTCTGGAGTGCATTGTGTATGACCGCGATAGGGTTTTTTTGAGTATCTTTTGGAAGGAGCTATATTTCGTCTTCACGAGATGGAGCTTCGAAGAATCACATTATACCACCCTCAACGGACTGGCAAATGGAGATTGTTAACAAAGGGCTCGAAACTTACCTTCATTCCTTTGCTAGGGAGCAACCAAAGGCATGGTCGCGTTGGCTAGCTTGGGCCAAATACTCCTATAATACATCAATACACTCTTCCTCTCAAATGTCCCCTTTTCAAGTGCTTTACGGGCGAGAACCTCCTAAGTCAATCGTATAAGCAAAGGTCAGACACAGGTTGGGTCATTAGAAGAAGCGCTGCAAGAGAGGGATTACATTTTGGATGAACTTAAGGCTAACCTCTTTCGATCACAACAAGTAATGAAGAAGTATGCTGATAATAAGAGGCGAGAATTAGAATTGGAAGTGGGGGAGATGATGTTCCTGAAACTGTAGCCTATCGACAACGTTCTTTGACTCGGAAACCCTTTGAAAAGTTGGCCGCACGTTTTCATGGGCCGTACAAAGTTGAGAAATGTGTGGGAAAAATAGCTTATAAGTTGAAACTTCCCGCATACTGCCGCATCCATCCGATATTTCACATTTCGCAATTAAAGAGAGCAGTGGGTGTTAAACACGACTATATTGATGTTCCACCTTGACTGACTACCGACCTCGCGAAAGCTCGTGATTGAACCGGAAGAAGTGATAGGCAGCTGCACCACTGAAGGAGGTGTTAAAGAAGCTCTAATCAAATGGAAGGAGCTGCCAGAATTTGAGGCCACTTGGGAGGTTGTGGAGCTAATGGATCAGCGCTTCCCTAACTTCCACCTTGAGGACAAGGTGGCTCTTTGGGTGGCCGCTAATGTAACAAATCAGGCCCACCCCCCTCTCATTCGTACGTACAACAGGAGGCCCAAGAAGAAGAAGACAAACAACAACAACTCCAGCTAATCCCATGCAACAGCTGATTTCGTAATCTTCCTATTTTGGCTCATTAGTTTACTTTCTATTAAAATGCATCCCATTAGAGTTACATTCCAAGTGAGTAGGAGTGGCATTTAATGTCTTGTTTTGCTATTTTGAGACTAATAGTAATTTAAATAGAAGAGCACTAGTATGTATGAATTCATTCAGAAGTAGAGAGAACTTTGGAGAGTGGTGTGCTAAACTCACTATTGGAGAGTGGTGAGCTAAACTTAATTGTAACCTTTCAATTATCATTGTTAATTATCAATACATACTTCTGCCAAATTACATCAATTATTTGCAAATCTGCTAGAAATCAGTCTTGGTGCCTTACACCTACTTGTAGAAAGGTATACCAGAAACACAAATATATAGTAGTTATTGAGCATAAAAAATTTCAGCAATCATGTTAATAACACCAGTATCCCAATGAAATGAAAACATCAACCTCACAAATCTATACGTTCAAAAATATAGAATTTTTGAAAGGACATGTCACTTTATAACAAAATCACCTATTCCATTTTACTTATTGTGCTTTGTATTTCATGCACCAAATAATCAATTCCATACATGCATCAAATACGAGAAAACTACTCTAAATATATGAAGTTATTCTGTTATTATATTCCCTTGTGCCAATTTAGCAGCTAACTCATAGCCTACATCTAATGCCTTAATGGATAAAAGCTTCTTTGCAAAATACACAAGAACTGGACAACAAAAGTTCAAGAAATCAGGAGAAGGGCACGATGTTAAATTCCAAGTTTCTATAACTATCAACCTTAGGACTCAAAGATTTTCTTTCAACCTCATACATATCATATACTAGCAAAGATAAGGTTTCAAGGATTACTTGATCCAAGATCAAATGAAGAAAACAAAGCAGCTTCGGGATAACATGTGATAGTTGAACAGAACACTGCTATTCACAAATGACATAGGATTTCTAGCTATTTATAAGGATACTATCTTGTTAATTCATAATGCACAATGGACTTGCGACAAATCTTATACCTTGTTAATTTTAAAAAAAATCATTCTAACAAATCAAATACAAGCCATTTAATAATGGATATGATACACTCTAGTTCACTATATTTAAGTGATTTTTTTGCGTCAGCATATTATGTTCAGTTCACTTCAGTTCAACGTAAAAAAATCATTCTAACAAATCAAATACAAGTCATTTAATAATGGATATGATACACTTAAGTTCACTATATTTAAGTGATTTTTTTGCGTCAGCATACCATGTTCAGTTCACTTCAGTTCAACTTAAAAAAACAAGGCCCGATTAATAAGCAAAATTTACTTTTTATTTGCAGCATTATAATTAATAAAGCAAAACAACTATCATCTATCAACTTTCACAATTTCATATGGAGCACATGAAACAAAATATTTGATTTCATAGGAATCGAATTAAAAAATATTAAAATATTTTAATCCAAGGTTCAAACCAGTTACTCAAAACAAGGGAATTAAAACATATTCGAAATCATATAAAAACTTGAAAACTATAATCGAAATCATAACAAAAAAATTTAATAATTGAATTATAGAAAAATAGAATTGAACTCAAAATAAGGGAATTAAAACATACCTTGTTTGAATTTCCTCAAAAAAATAGGTTTGATTTTCTGAAACTTTTCCAATTATGTAAACCTTAAGCACGAACACTGAGATTATAGAAACTTGCGATCACTCAATTCAAATCTCCCAAATTCGAACAATTTTTCCACAAATTTGAAATTCCCAATGCAAGGATTCACAATTCACGATTGAAGAAGTGAGATTTCTTGAAAATTTTGATAAAAGATCTAATTATAAGGGGTAAGATAAGGATTGAAATCCAGTTATTCACGATTTTTGGATGAATAAAATAGTGGTGTAGACGTGTAGTTGAAATTTGATTGTAGTGAATTCTAAAGAGAATGATGAATGTGTTTTAGGGAGAAGTCTAAACAAAAAACCCACAAAAATCATAGTATGACAAGGGGTGTTGGGGTGAGTAATACTGAAATGCTTGAAATTTTGTAAACAGAAAAGTTTCAAAAACGAAGCGCTAATTTAGAAAAACGCAAAAATAAGAAATCGTTTGTAAAAAGAAAAATTATCTAATTAAGTATTCTAAGGATAGAATTGTTATATTATAATTAATTTTTGAGTAAAGTAAATAAATAAATAAATAATAATGATAATGATAATAATAATAATAATATGTTATAGATTAATATTATATTTCTTAACAAATACTTGTTTTAAATAATTAGTATACTTATAATATAATAAATTATAGAAAATATAGTTATTTTAAAAATTCAAATCTTATTTTGAACAATTAACAATAATAACTTGTATCTCTTTGTATAAATGCAAGTGAGCATTGTTAAGTTAATGTAGGGGTAAAAGAAGAGTAATAATAATAAGGAAAAATCGATTGCAAAAATCCCAACCTTCATCACTTTATTCAAAATAATTTGCGTTGTGAGTAATACTATCATAATCCAAACTTGCACGAAATATTCTCTGTTTGCTCCATGACCTGTTCAGAATAATCGTTAACCGGTTCAAAAGGTTAGTTAGGAAAGTGTTAGGTTTTAATTGGCTGTAAATTAAATAATCAAAGTTTTAATCTAATTAATTTAATTAACTAATTATTATATATGTTCCCTTAAAGAAACCAATTATTATATACCGACACCATCCAAACCACCACCCACCCAGGCACCCACCACGTCATTGCCACCATCAAAACATTATCACCACCATCTCCCATTCCTTTTTGCTTCTTTTGATAACGTGGGAAGAAACTAAGAAGGTACAATGGATTATTGGATTTTAATGATATAATCGATGATGAAGTTGTGAACGGTGGAAGAGAAGACAAAGTTACAGTTGGAGTCGAGTTTTGCGAAATTAGGACAAGTATAAGAGGCGAGCCGAAATGATGGTGGTGCAGCGTACGCAGGGGTTGATTTGTGGTGGTGGTTGATACAATGGTGGTACAACAAGGGTTAATAGTGGTGGGAATAGAAGATGGTGGTTGTTGTTGTTGTTAAGGATTGGAGGAGGATGAGGCGCTGAATTAAGTTGTGATTGTGGATAAGGGATTGAAATATTAGGATCAGTGTTTGGGGGAATTGAAGATTCTTGAGTAGTTGTTATTGAAGGAGGAGGTGGTAAAGATTCTTCCATGGTTGTGTCCAAGAGGATAGTGAAAGAGGAAGAGGAAGAGTGTTGGTTTTTTTTTTTCTTCGTATTTTTGGGTGTGATTTGTTGATTCTTGTGATTTGATTCGAGTATTATGTGTTCTTGACAAATGATGGAGACTGTCTAATTGTTTTTTCCGGGAAGTATCACCTTCAATTGGGGATGATGATAATGGTGATAACTAATGATGAGGAGGTAATTAGAGGCTTGGAAGAATCACAATTATTTTATTATTTTTTTTTTTGGGGGGGGGGGGGGGGGGNAGATCACAACCTATTTAGCAGGTAAAAGGTCATTGGGTCCAAGCAGAGAATATTTGGTGCAAGTTTAGATCATAATGGGATTAGTTAAAGTCCAGATTTTTGTAAGCAGAGCGGTGAAAGTTGGAATTTTTAGTATCAAATTTTCCTAATAATAAAGAATTAAAAATTGGCGCAAATTAATTATTGCTACACAAATTTTTAAAGCCACATAGTAGAATTGTTGTGAAACAATTAAGTCCTTAATTAAACTTATTGTACAAACTTTGGCTCTAAGGTATATGTTGTACTTCTATGATTTAATGTAATTTGATTTTGAGAGCATTGATTTTATTTGTTCTAAACTCTATATTGTATTGATATCTTCATTTCATTGTAGGATTATTTTGGATGATATATACTAAATTATCATTTCACCTACCTTGACTATTTATAAAAGTTAAAGAGAAATAATGAGGTATGGGGTATGAAAGGACATTGACGAAGAGCATATTCTAGAATAATGGCATTCAACGCGTTGTTTAAGGAAGTAAGACAAACTTCTTTGAATAATTGGTTAGGGAAAGGAGGAGGTACAAGGGAGATCTATTTTCCTCAGCTACCTCCTTTAATAAACATAATTTTTTCAAAATTGAAGAGATTTGGAAGGAAAATGAAATTTCTTTAATTATCTCCCCTGCCCTTCCCTTCAAATTTGTTATCCAAACATATTATTAGGCTTTTTCTTCCCTCTTGTAAAGATAATATGCAAGCAAAATGATAAGATGTTCTTTTCAATTTACATTAGATTTGAGAGGTTAGAAATTAGGCATAACGGAATGACGATTGGGAGGTACTATATCTATTAATCTATATAATATAATAAGAGACGTTCTTGATAATGTAGATACGCCACGTGGCACTCTCCTATGAATTCTTTAACATTATGCTATGTTTTTGGTTTTCCAAAAATGATTCCAACAAGATTTGAACCCAAAATATTTGTCTACTAAATAATTGATCTTACCAACTCAAGTAACTATTGCTATTGTATCAAGTATCCCCATATATATCATATATAATATTTTAATGATCGAACTTCATTTTTCATTAGTTAATAAGAAAAATAATTTATTATTATTTTTTTAATAAATTATTGCCCGAGCAACACCAGGGCCAATATATATATATATATATATATATATATAAAGTAGGCTTTTATGAAAAGTTTTTAGATCACCACGTAGGATTAGCTATTTTTGAAAACAATTAATTATGTATATTTATCCAAACTAATTTAAAAGATTTTTTAATATATATTTTTTCTATTTAATGAAAAAAGATAATTTATATATATATACGCCATGTATAGATTTAACATAAAACGTGGATATCTTAAATTATGTATAAGTAAAAATCATAAAAATTATATCATTAAAAAGTACATGTCGAAACGAACCAAACCATATCGCATATCAATATGTTCAGGTCAACGATGCATTTGGTCAAAATGTAGCAATTAAAAATCATAGAGGGTCTTTATAAAAAAATTACATCATAACAAATTAGTTAATCTCTTGAAAAAAATGTTATAAAAGCCTGTGCATTTGAAGTGCCACATAAGTAAATTAAGAGAACCAAGTTCAATATAAAAATCTATCTACCATATTAGATAGTAATTTGTCTATGAAATAAATGTGTTGCATTGGGAACCTTTAGGACGTTGATTTCCTTAGCGTGATAAAATCATAATACGCACTTATAGAGTACTTAACTAAATACCCCAATTTCAACTAGGCTCCTATCATCAATCCTTAATTAATTTACCAAAGTAGTTACTTCATATCATTTTGTGTTTGAATTATACTAGGCTAATTATATTAGGCAACTCTTTTAAGTTTCAAACACATTGCACGTTTGTCCCATTTGTTGATGAGTTATCACTACATCATTTAGGTATGTAAGTATTAATTTTTTAACTATCACTGTTTCAAATTAGTTGCAACAACTTCGTTACGCTAAGCAAGGTTTTGATGGTCAAATTATATGTCCACCGTAGCAGCGGTAACGTCAGTATATAAATCTGGATTATTGTTGGATATTATAGCGATTTTGCTCCTAATCTTATAATGTTTAAGCCAAACATATTGTTATTTTTGAAAACATAAATGTATTATAGGAGTAAGTGAATCACATGCTTCTTTCTTTGCTAAATGATCACAATTATGACTTATGAGGGTTATAGTTATCAGGGGTTAGTTAAACTAGAATAACTGAAAAGCATGTAAAGTACTGCATTAGGATTTATATTTTCTTAATAAATCATGTTCGATTAATTTAATTCTTTTAGAATTTAAAATTTTCATATTTATTATATAAATGAAATAAAAATAGTTTCTAATCATATAATCAACTTTATATTCATCGAGAGCATTGGAAAATAAATTAAAACAATACTAGCCCTTAATTAGATTAAAAAACTACTATTTATTAGATAACATTAATCAATCTTTTAAATAAAATATTATACTAGCCCGTGCATCGCACGGGTTTCAAATCTAGTTAAATATATAATAAGATTTTAATGAGAAAAACTACGGAGTATTGAGGCCTTATTCACATCATCTTATTTTTGTTGAAATCATTAACAATTTATTAAGGATTGAAGCTGATTTTTGCTGAACTGAACTTATTTTTACTGACCTGAACTTATTTTTGCTAAATTGAACTTATTTTTGCTAAAAATAAGACGAAGAAAACAGGACCTGAATTGTCTTATAAACCAAAAACTACCTTTGAGATATCATATAAATTAACAGATAGGATAAATTGCCTTAAAATTAAAGGGATAAACGAAAGTGAAAGATGTGTTAGGTTACATAGAAACGATAAAGATAGAAACGATGTTTCCTATTAGTTTTTGAGTTTTGAAATGTTAAAACATGACGTCTTAGTTGTTTTCTTGCTTCATTGGTGTTTGGTATGCGGGAAGTGGGAGGTGGGATTGTGGTAATAGGAATTTTTGTACCAAGTTGAACAAATCCTTGTTTGGTATGCGGGAATGGTATTATTTGGAGGGGGTGTAGGGATAATAAGGAATGAATACAGATAGGTTATAAGAGATAGGGAAACTGTAATATTTGTTTTGAAGATAGGAAAAAAAATAGTGTCTTACCCCTCTAGTCCCATACTTAAGAGGGGTGGTATATGAAAGATGTATAAAAATTGGGGTTTTAAATTCCCCCCTTGCTATATGAAAAGAGGTGGATGAAGTATAAAGACTCGCATGCATGTATGCCATACTTTCCTTTTTTATATAAAAATGGTTAGGTTATAAATCTCCGATATCTTTGAATGATGCGAGGATTTGAATCCTAGCTTTATGGATTAGAGGTGGAAATGAAGTTATTCCTCCATAACCAACAAACTTCTTTATTTTCTCCAATTAACATAATCAATATTATGTTAAAATTTGCCTTAACCATTGAGAGTGTGTGTCACAAAATATAATGGGTTAACATATCAACGCATAATAATAGAAGTAGACCATATATATTGTGCAAAATTAATTGTGTCATCCATCATTACGTCTCATTGGATTTGTAGGGGAGAAGTCGTGGCTTTTTGCCTAATATAGAAGACATTAAGTTGTACACAAAATTCGCGCCGAATCAATAATTTAAATTAAAATTTAATAGGAGGGAAATAAAACTATAAGAAGAAAACAAAACAATGTGTCATTTGGCCTATAAATTTCATGCATGCATCAATTAATGACACATATAATCATTCGGTAACATAATTCAATTCATAATAATAAAAATAGACCATATATAGCATAAAAGTACATAATAAATGTTGCCATTTTCTCATCATCTTGTCTTATTGGACTTGTAGGAGGGGAATCTTGGCTTTTTGCCTAACACAGAAGACATTTAGTTTTATACAACAATTGCGCCAAATCAATTTAAATTTAAATTTGAATAGAGCGAAAGAAAACTACAAGAGTCCATCAAAACAATGTGTCTTTTGGCCTAGAGATTTCATGCATGATCAATTGATGATCATGAGCTAATTAGGTAAGTAGTCATCAATTACAGACTTATGGCATTAATTTTTTTATTCATCACTTCAAGTATATATTGCCCTTTCTTCATATTGTACTGCTCAACACTCAAAGATTATCACTTTCACCATTGTCTAACATCATTTGTTCATATATATTGAAGGAGGTATAGCATTATACATAAATATAATTATAGTAGAGGATTGACAAAAATCCAACAACTAAATACAATACACTGTTAGAAAGTGATGGAAGAGTATGGTGATGATTGTGGGTGCGGTATTGGTTCAATAATTGCAATAATAGGAGTTGCATTTCTTCTACTTTTCCTTCCGCTTTTTATTAGCTCTATCACACCTTCTCCCTTCATTCTTCTTCTTTTCCCTATTGTCCTTTTTGTTGTCTTCATTCTTCTTCATCATAATACTTCTTCGTAATTGTAAGTTTTTTTCTTTATTCATTACATGTAGTGATATATATTAAATAAAAATGTACCGAAAAGTGTATAAATATAATGGAGTAAATTCTTCATTTTTTGTTCTACTTTTCCTTGTATTAATGATGTTTTAGTTTATAATTCTTGTCAAGTGTTAATCAACATCCTTTTTTGAACCTTTATTTTGTGTAAAATAAAGATCCACATGCATTTTGTGTTGTATTAAAGTTTCAGGAAGAGTAAGATTACGATCAGTAAGTAAGTTTAATGGAAATAAACTTCATCACGTACATATAGAGCATGTATATGTATAAATATTTGAAAATAATACTAATTCTCTTTGATGACTCACAAAATTCTCGCCACTATGTATACTTATAAGTAAATGAAGTGTTAATTTCCCGCCACTACCTCAGAAGTGTCAGAAAAACAATACACCACTGCCAAGGTAATTGCGGAAATTTAACAAACCACCTCCAAGGTAATGGCGTGTTAAATTCTCGCTACCAGCGTGGTGTATTGTTTTTCCGCCATTACTTAGGTAGTGGCGTGTTGAACAAGCTAGTTCGGTTTTTTTGAAAAAAAAACCTTGTCAAATTTGTGGTGCGTAGCTCGTCAGCGTGATGGTGTGGGACTGCTGAAGAACGTTGTGGTGGTGGTTTGCTAGTGTAGGGGTTGTGGTGGCATGTTGCAGTGGTGTGGGGTGGGTGAAGTAGTTGCGGTGGAGTGGGCTTCAGGGAATGGTGGTGTTAGGTGGCGCAGTTGGGGCAAGTGTGTATGAAGTCTTGGAAAGGCGTTAACGAGTAGTTGAGATTGGTGAGCGGTGGTGGTAGTTGCCCAATGCGGTTAAAATGAGAAGGATGTTTATAGTAGGAAGTTTATTAAGTATTTTAGAAGGTATTTGCGAAATTCTGGCGGTATATAACTGTTCACTAATTATTATTATGATTTAAAGTGAACTTTTATTTAATTTCAAATCATACAAAACATTTTATTTTTATCTTCAATTATACCTTACATGATACGACTGGTTGTATCAAGAAAATTATTTAAAAAATCCCATCCGAAGGCGACTTCAGTATTTTCCAAAGAGAGGGACCGAGTTTCTCTAGTTGAGAAACAAGAGAAACAAATGTGATGGGAATGTTGTAAATAACATTAACTTTTTTTTATTAGAAATACTTATTTTATTTGCCGAGTTGCAGAAGGTTGCAGCATGTTTCATAACAGGGTATTGTTCAATGAGGCCCATTTACTTTTGCATTAGCGCTAATTTCGAAGTTTCTTTATTGTAATTTGACTTTATGCAATTAGGTAACTAGTTTTATGCACCTAGTCTTTTTTTGTGTGGTCCCCAATTATCTTCTTCATATGTTTATTTGTTCAATCATTGCCATTAATATTTCACAAGTGTTTTCTTTTTTTTTTTTTGGTGCCGCGTGTCCCCAAAATGCTTAGGTTTATGATTATAAATTTGGCTTTCCAATATAATCTTTTTGCTATGTATGCATGCTTTAAAATGTATTTCCCAAAAACAAAAGCCCTCAATGGCTTCAAAATTTTAACCCTTGCACTTCCGCGACACAATGTCATATAAAAAAAATCTTGTCTGTTACAAAAAAAGGCATACAAATGAACAAGAAAGTCTGTTGAATTCAATAGTAATAGGGGGAAAGGAAATAGATGTTGGAAACAAACACGATATCACATGTGAAAACACTTGTTCTTGTAGGCAAGCATCAAAGTCTATTATTGCCAACACTATGTGTAGTGTTTGCCAACTTGAATGTAGTTCCTAACTTCTTACACATTGGTAATGTATTTCCAATAAGGCAACACTATACTTTTGCAAAGACTATTCCATATTCTACATATATTTGAGCACAAATTCATACAAAATATTAAAAGTCAACTGTTGATATATAATGATGTACGACAAGTGGAAAGGTGCAATTGAAGATTCATAAATTGAAAAGGTAAGGTTGAGAAGCCGCAAAAAAATGGGCCTTCTTCATTTTAGAGTTGTAGTTGAAGCTACAAAGGAGCTGCAAATTTGAAAGGAAAAGTATTATATATCTATAGCATATACAAAGCATTCGAAGCTACAAAGAATTTACAAACTTCAATGGAGAAGCTTTATATATCAAGTAGCATGATAAGTGAAAGCGAATCATTTTCTCAAGCTATTGAATTTTGAAGGATTAATTCCTAAATTTTCTTTTATATTCTTATCTATTCAATCCAAGTTCATAAATCGCAGCTTAGAGGAACAAGGTGATTGGCAATAGAATGCTCACCACAAAACATCAATTAAACCATTCCTAACACAAGCAAGGCTATGAGACCATCATTTGTCTTAGTAATTAGAACTTTAGCATCAATCTCCTATATAAAATAACATCAATCGTCAAATTAAAAACTTATTGCTAAAATGAGACCCCCACCTCAAAAACCAGGGAAAGAAAACGTCGAAATCAACATATTACAAGTCACAGATAAAACCTATATTCAAATAAAATTAATCAACAAAATCAATTTAAAACCCCATCTTTTCACTCTAAGCTTTCAAACTTCAACTTAAAGTTGTAAAATCATTGATAACAACAATGAAAAGAAAAAATTTCAGATATGCCTTTGGATAAAATTCTATCATCACCATGAATAATTATTTAGTATAACAATGTCATCTAAACCCATGACTTATAAATCCTATCTTAAAGGAAACATTGGCCATAATAGTGGATGTAAGATATTTCTTCCTACAACCTTGAAGATCTTCAATAAAATCTCACAAATGATATCTAATTCATCACGCTTTCTACTCCCCACATAGATCCCGTCTCTTCCCTCTTTAAAACTATTTTAAATAACGCACAACTATCATTAATCGAATACAAATCATTGACACGCAACAAAACAACATCTAGGGTAGCTTAATTATTTTACTAAATGATGATTCTTTACTTCAATGATAGATTGGTAATTTTAATTAACAATTAACAAATAAAATATTACCAATGATTAGGTCATGAATATGCCAAGACAACAAAGCTAATCTTACAACTCACATCAGGACATCAAATCAACAATTATTTTAATTAGCAATTATCTAACAAAAGATTTTAATGAATTTTATACATATCCAAGACTTATGTCGTGAATATGTTTAGCATGACAAGTGCAAGTAGCAAGTTATTGTTTCTTGTCACTCAAATTAAACATTATAACATCATCTTATACAAGCAAACCTTACAATAGAATGAGGAGTGCCCACATAAAATGAGTTATGACCTTACAAGCAATTGGAACAGCTCCCCAATTAGCGTCAATGCCTGTTAGCGACACCGTCAAATCAAGACCAACCCCGTGTAATCAATTGCTGCAAAAATTCTGTAACTGGAAAAATTAGTATTCCAAGTCCGCAAAATTTAGATTGAAAAACCAAGACCTGTTGTGCAATTTAAAAACTAGAAAATTCAATTTTATCAAATCAACTTGAAATTATAATCATAAATCTGAAATTTAAACAGCCAGTGCTTTCACAACACATTATATTCTATATACATATAATATACCTAAAACAATAACCACTAAAACCTTATCCCCAATTAGTGTCAGTGCCTGCTAGCGACAACGTCAAATCAAGACCAACCCCGCGTAATCAATTGCTGCAAAAATTATGTAATTGGAGCAATTAGTATTCCAAGTCCACAAAGTTTAGATTGAAAAACCAAGATCTGCTGTGCAATTCAAAAACCAGAAAAATCAATTTTATCGAATCAACTTGAAATTATAATCATAAACCTGAAATTTAAACAACCAAAGCTTTCACAACACACCATATTCTATATACATATATAATATACCTAAAGCAATAACCACTAAAACAGTTTCCCTCCTAATCCTACCGAAACAATGACAATAATTATTGTGTATTAATTAAATCTCACCTCCAAATCACTTGATAATTGGTCAAATTTTGTGTCATATATAACTTTTCACAATATATCTCAGAATGGTGGTATGTATTGTTGTAGCTACAAATTAGTCAAATAGTATGAGTAATATATTCAATAATCAAATACAATTTAAAATTTTCAGCATATAAGTTTTTCCAACCCTTGTTTCACCTTGCCATTGATGCCTTAACTCAAGGAATTCGCGATCTAGACTTTTTTTTCTCTTTTCGAACTCCACCTATCTCTTCCTCTCCCAAATTTAAACTTTCCAAAATATTGATTTTGTTTTTCCACTTTCTCATGCCACATTTACAAACCTATATAAATTGATTATAGCCTTTAGTAAAATCAAAGATTTTCTCCTTGCAAATCCATCCACAAGTGCTCTTCTTTACAACCATCCAACCTTCTCATGACTTGCAAACTTTGAAACATATCATGCGAGAAAGTAAAAGATAAATATTTGAAGCTTCCTTTAGTATTGAGTTTACCCAAATCAGAGTTTTCCTAACATAAATTATGGTATATTAAGCTTGACCAAGTTTTTTACCCCAACACCTGAACTAAATTATTTCTATTGTGCTATTTTTATATTTTTCGTCATTTTAAAAAACCGTGCATTATCGAGGTTATGCATTATAACAGCAAAACACCAAAAACAAAAAGCCCAAAACGAATCCCTGAACTGTAAATCAAACAAACAAAATTGAATTGTAAATCATCTCGGAAGGAAAATTGAAATGAGATGAAGAATTCTTGTGCCTCCATATTCTAACTTACCTCTAATTATGCAAAACCCAGTAAAAAAAACTAACAATCCAATCTGAATCAATATCAAATCTTCCCCCATTTACCCGACCAATTTTGTGCTCATAGGTTCAAATTCAGTATCAGTGTCTTGATTCCAATTTAGATAATATTTCAACAGAAGGTTCTTATTTCATCAATTGTAAATAATCACAATGCGCACTTTCTATGCATAATTAGCACTACAAGTATTTCCGGCATCCAATTACAAATCACTACTCTTGCGTTGTATATCAAGGATAAAACACCTAAAACATTGGGCAGAATCTTCTCTAATGAACATAAAGAAAAATTTTAAAGCACTTGGAAGATATTTAGAGAATACAATATCCATTGAAAGCAAGAATTCCAAGTGGAATCATTATTGCCTTGCCAAACAAAGTCACATTGTCAATATAAAATTCCATTCAAAATTAAGGAAGATTTTCAATATCTAAGTTAGTAAAGAAAGACATAAAGTGAAGTCAACATACAAAGTAATAATATACTTTATGTTTAATACACAATACATTAAAATTATACACTAACAAAAATACAGGACATCTCCCAAGTAACTAAATTAAAAGCACATTTACTACGATATTGTACTACAACACATGAATAAGTCAATTAATTATATTTTAATTTCAAGCCTTCTCAACACAAACAAATAGCTTTTTTCCACAACCTTCGTACCGGTTGAATGAAATCCATGCAAGAAAGTTCAAACTCAATTCATAATAATCAACAAATTCAGATACCCTATCCAAAATCATCCAACATGCACAAACAAAACATTAATGCTCAAGTTGCAGAAAATAATTTATTGCTTGCATAGCTTCATGTCAAATCCTTTTAATGATTCATTATGCCTGCTAGCTTTTATTTTAATTTTACTCACTAATGAGTAACAAGTCATCAACATTTGATTTGCATGTAATTTTGCATATCAATGCCCATCGCTAGGTGCAATAAGTAAAGAGTGTATCTATATCTAAGGAGGGTTTAATCTGATCTATTAACAACTCATTTTATTCACTAAATATTGAATTTTGTCGCTAGAAGGGAAAGCATATCTTCTTATGCATAGGGGCGGCGTATCGATGTCAATTTGCAAACAACGCATCATCATGCAACACTTATAGCTCAAAGGGAAAATTCAAAAGACTAATAAAGAAGCAGCTGATGAAAAAGGAAACAAAAGAAAGTGAACTTACAAAGTTGGTAGGGACAGTCGTATACCTATCAAAAATGACCTACTACTTTAACTATGTAGACAGGGAAATAGGGATCGTATCCACAGGGAAGCAAACAATTCTACTAACTCTAAAAAGTTACTCTGCCGTAAGGGGCCTTTGATTTTTGGGTTTTGACTATAAAGTTGAATATTGCTAAGAACGAAATCAACTAAGGAAATAACTCTATAACTAAGACTAGGACGTCGGTTCACCACGGATCAACCAATGAATTGCAACACAATTAATTAACCGATTATTAACTTCCTGAATTAAGGTTCACTAATTCTCTCGAATCTTGTCTCCTTCAAAACTCCTCTAATGGCCCTCGCTCACTTAGACTCGTTTTGCCTATTGTCCCTATGATCTAATTATGGTAATCTTACCTCTCGGTATCGATTTCGACAATATCAGACTAACAATTAAACATGGCCAGTATTTAACTGAAAGCAATAATAATTGACAACAGGAATTCAAGAACACCAACAATCAAATTAACAACTATGAACAAAACATCAAGAACGATTCGTAGATCCCCTAGTCCTAGAAAGGAAACTACTCACACATAATTGAAATTAAAGAAACGAAATCAATAATAGAGAACAAAACTATAAACATGATTGAAACTATCAAATTAATAATAATAATTAAACTAAATCTAGAATGAGAAACTAGGGCATAAAATAATAAGGAAACTAAAACTAAGGACATAAACTAAAACAAAAACAAAGACTAAACATGAATTAAAAGAACTAGAATCAAAGATTGAATAGAAACCTGAACTTTTATTGAATTGAATGATTGAAAGAATTCCACAAGAGAACTTCTAGAGAGAGAAACTAACTAAAACTAGGATTTTTTAATAATGACAATGTGTGTGTACACCCTTGGAAAATTTACATTAAGTATATATATAGTCGAAATTCGATTAAAACGAGCCAAAAAACAAGTAAAATGCACTGTTCCCGGCCGTTCGGGCGTGATGCACCCGAACCGGGCACAGTGAACTCGGGCCGGGCGGACTGATCGGGGAGCCTTTAGGCTTCCGGCTTCGCTCGTAACCTCTAAAACTCAACTTCTATGCTTCCCAAAGGCTTCTAAATCAGGTCGTAGCCTTCTCAAAGCTTCTCAAATTGGTCAAGACTCTCACTAACTTGCCAGGTTCTCGGGATAAAGCGAAAATCGACACAAAAGCATCAATTCCTGCAATAAATGACAAATTAAAGCAACCAGCACTAAAAGCAACCGAAGTTAGTAGAATAGGCTCAAAAGAGCCTTGTTAGAGCCAAAAACCAATACAAAATGGGGGCAAATAGTGAATATAAAATGAACTTATCAAACTCCCCCAAGCCAAGCCTTTGCTTGTCTTCAAGCAAACAAATAAACAAACAATGACTTCACCCCTTTAACTTTGAAAAACAAATCAAATCAAGCAATTCCGAGTATATAAGTTCCTCAACCAACCCATCAAAATCCCTTGACCGCCATCCACTTAAATCAAAACCTATAAGCCAACCATGCAAGAAATAGAAGTCGGTGACTAGAGTAGCTCACTCGGTGTCACTCCACACATATAATTGAGCATAAACAATGAAGCTCACCCTTAGTCCCAAACAAGAATGCAAATGCAATAAGTGTTTAAATGCAAATTTTGAGAACCCAAACCCACATCTCACACCTTATGCAAGTGTTTAAGGGTAGTCACTTAATCCTAATGCGGAAGTCGACTCAAAATGCAAGTAATACTCACTAGCTTTGGCAATTTACTCACTGCACAAGAGCAAAAAGCATGTACATGCCGATCAAAAAGGTCTTTATAAGCTTGTAACGTGGCTAGGGTGATGGGTAGGATGAATTTCGGATAATGTGGTGGTAAATGCAGGCTATACGCATATAATAATCAAAGAACATAATCAACATCTCCAACATTCAACTCCAACATCAAACCAATTTCTTTTGAAATCACATCACATCATAAATCTTTGCACTTCAATAACTCCAAAATCACAAGCCTTTTCTTTTTCGACATTTTTCAATTTTTTTTTTCATTTTCTTTCTTTTCTTTTCTTTTTTTTTTTCAACTTTCAAACTTTTTCAAAACTTAGGCTCACGACTCTTAATGATATGTCAAAGACAAAATCATCGCACATACATAAGTAGGCAAAATAAGATATATAACATTTTTAATTCTTCATTAAAAACTAGCTTAGACATTGGTATGTAGAGCCTTAATGTGAGACCTATTATTAAACTTAAAACATTCCACAATTTTCCAACATCTCCAAAACCTCCAACAAATGCACAACAACAACAAAACAACTCCACAACTCTCCCAAGCCAAGCTTAGGCATATATTAATAGATAGAACAAGGCCAGATAGGGTTGTAATCTGGCTATAATGCAAATGAAGGGTAAAAGGCTCAAACAAAGACCAAGGGAAATCTGAAATGAATACCTTTTATCATTCGCGACATATAACACACCAAAGCCAAGCTACTAGAGTCAAAAGCCATAACATGGATCATACAAGCACCAGGAACTAAGCACACATGAAAAGAAATAAGCATATAATAATGTATGCGGCTCAAATCCTCCCGTTAACACAGTTCAAGCCTCTACCTACACATGGCTATGATGGCATGATAAGAAACTGTTTCAAGCTAAGTCAAGTTCAAGTCCGAGTTGGCAATTCCCGAAGCATAACTTAGCACATGCCCAAATCAATCAAAAACATTTTTAAAATAAAATGCGGGGCACAGGGAAGTCACCATTCATAAAGTTTTATCATCAATGTTCATTAACCAACAAATTCAACCAATTCAACTACTAAACTACTAAAAGCAAAACAAAAATCTAAACTATGAAAGCAGTACATTTTTTTTGGTCATATGTAAACTCTTACTTCTAACAAGTAGTACAAACCATATGACTATCCTAAGAAAGCAATAAAAACTATACTAGAACCACAATAGAAAGCAATTAAAACTATACTAAGAAAGCAATAAAATTACCTCCCCCAAGCCAGACTTAGCAATGTCCTTATGCTGAAGGAAGTAAAAGGAGCCAACTGCCTTTCAATCAGAGCTCTCCATGAACTCATCTGTGTCGGGACCATCATCATCATCATCTCCATCATCACCATCACCATCAGCATCAGTACTAGCCCCAGCTCCTCGACTAGATCTCTCTCCTGGGTTAAAAGTATACCAGGAAGGGTGGGGACCAGCTGAGGTACAGCACCAGAACACAAAAATAATCATAAATAGGATACATGACACGAGTGTGATCCTGCTGAAAGGTGTCAAAACACTGGATCAGCTGCTGCTGCTGTATCTGGAAATTATCAAACTGGCTCTGCAACTGGCCCATGGCATATCTCTAGGACCCATCAGCGTCACCCCCTTGAGGGGGTACATCAGCCTGAGGCTGCTCCAACGACTGGGCGGACGAGGGACGGCTCAACCCATGACGAATGTAGGCCCACTGACTGGTAGCGGGGCGTCATGTGGCTGAACAAGTGGTAAGAGCCAATCGCTGGATCAGAAGTGATCCGTGTAATATCTGGGTTAGGTAAGTCGACATAAGCCTTCTTACCCGACCCGACAAACCATCTAATTCCAGGGCCCTCAGTTGCACTGATTCAATCACAAGCTGTAAAATAATCCAAATCCAGATATCTACTACTAGGCAAAGGATGGCGGTGAGAAGCAAAATCAACCCAATAACGACGGGCTATCAAAGTAATCAACCCTCCAAAACAATGTTGTTGACTGTTGGACTACCATTGTGTTTGCAAGTGAATGGCAAAGTAGTGGGGAATGAGGATACGGTAAGGGCAAGTACTATGCAAGAAATGTTGTCCTAATAACATAATCTCCCTAGTAGTAACTATATGGGCCTCATGTCGGCCAAAGATAGTCCAACCTAACAATCTATGAACAATACGGGGTGAAGGTTGTTAAAGTAAGTTGGCGGAATTGTGTTGCCAACTAACTGTCTCTTGCCTTGTCAAGGCATTCCAAAGGTCAACATCACTAAATTCTGGTGGAGCATTCTTCCTACCAAGTCCAGCTATATCAAAAATCAAACCAAAATCTACCAAAGACTCATATCAATCAACTCCGAATAAACGGAAAGCAACTCCCTGAGCAAGTCTATGAGGGTTCGGTCTATCAACTCTAAAAGTCGACATAAACTCATATGTGATATCCGCATAAGTATCAACATCCAAGTTAGAGAAAAATTCCATACCCATATTTTTCAAGCAATCTGTAGTTTCATCAAGAATTCCAAGTGTTTGTAATAAAGTATGAGTTAGAAACCTAGTTCGAACAATAGGACGAGTTTTAAGCTTCATGAATTTTTCACGTTATTCAAGTGAAGCAAAACCTACATTGGGAAAGTTGGGGTCTCATGGAATTTCGGTGTTCCTCCTCCTTGAAGTGCCACTTGGTTCTCCTCTTGACCTTTTAGGACCCATTGATTGATTTTTAGATGATTTTTTGTGAAAGTTAGGGTTTTATGGGTGATGATGATGTTGTGGGTTTTTGTGGATTTTGTGGTAAGAGGGTGAAAGAGGAAGAGAAATAGAAGAGAATAGTGAAAATTTGAGATGATTTGATGAAGAGATGAGTGAGATATAGAGGTATGAAGTTAGAGTGAACGTAGTATTAATGGAGGAATTTGAGATTTTGTTTGAGATAATTTGAGTAGTGAGAGAAAGTAGAAGGAAGAAGAAGAAGATATAATGATAGAGAGTGGGAAGAAAGGGGCGTGCGAAGGAGAAAAAGGGGGGAGAAGCAGCTTGCATGGCTTGAGTGTTGGGCGCCTGGCGCGAGTGCTCTCCGCTCGGGTACCCGGCTATAATGCATGGGCTTTTAAAAAAACTAAGTCTTCAAAATCGTGATGCGCACCCAGCTGGAGTACAGTGCGCCCGGCTGGGTTGCATTATGCCCGGCTGACCGGGCATATTGAGCCTCTTCATTTTCTTGCTCCAAAAATTTCTGAGTGTAGGATTTCATGCTGCGCACCCGACGGGTAGGCGTTTTGCCCGGTTCGAGTGCCATAGGCCCGGGTGGCCGGGCATCATGCACTCTAGGGGCGTTTTTTGCTTCTTTCCTCCAAGAATGCTTCCTAAACCTACAAAACCACTAATAATTCTAAAAAAATATTAGTTCTTCACACACTCTCATTAATAAACTATGAAAAATAAAACTATAGTATGAAAAATAACTAAACTACCTACGGGTTGCCTCTCGCAAAGCGCTCTTTTAAGGTCATTAGGTTGACCATGTTACCTCTCAGCTCATAGGGGGTGTGGGTTTCGGAAAGTGATTTCCTCAACCAAGCCAACAACATCACCTTCATAGTAGTGCTTGAGGCGGTATCCATTAACCTTGAATCGTTCCCCTTTATCGTTCTGAACCTCTACGAATCCATACATACTTACCATAGTAACCATGAAAGGGCCGCTCCACCTAGACCTCAACTTTCCAGGAAAAAGCTTCAATCTAGAGTTGAATAACAAGACCTTGTCACCAGCTTGGAACTCCTTTCTCATGATCCGCTTATCGTGCCATTTCTTAGTCTTCTCCTTGTATATCTTAGCACTATCATAGGCTCCCAATCGGAACTCAACTAGCTCATTCAACTGAAGTAACCGCTTCTCACCTGCAAGCTTGGCATCCATCTTAAGCTCCTTTACTGCCTAGTAAGCCTTGTATTCTAACTTAATCGGTAAATGGCACGCCTTTCCGTACACTAATTGATATGGAGATGTATCGATAGGTGTCTTGAACGCCGTTCTATATGCCCATAATGCATCATGAATCTTGCTACTCCAATCTTTCCTTGATTTTGCAACTATCTTCTCTAGGATAGCTTTGATTTCTCCATTTGAAACCTCCACTTGCCCACTGGTTTGTGGATGGTATGTCAATCCTGTTCTGTGGTAGACACCGTACTTCTTTAGCAGCTTATCTAACCTCTTCTCATGGAAATGCGTTCCCCTATCACTGATGATAGCTCTAGGGACTCCGAACCGAGTAAAAATAACTTACTTGAACATTCTCAAACCAGTGTTAGAATCACAATGGGGGGCTGCAATTGTTTCCACCCACTTAGAAACATAATCCACAACAACTAATATGAAACGATTACCATTAGAAGAAGGAAAGGGACCCATATAATCAATACCCCAAACATCAAAAATTTCAACTTCTAAGATACCCGTTTGAGGCATTTCATGCCTTTTGAAGATATTACTTATTCGTTGGCACGAATCACAAGACATGACAAAATCTCTAGCATCCTTCAATAAAGTGGGCCAACAAAAACCCAACTGCACTACCTTAAACACGGTCTTCGAAGGGTTTGCATGTCCTCCATAAGGTGATGAATGGCAGTGACTCATGATTCAATAAAACTCCCAATCAGGAACACATCAACGGTATAGTCCATCAGCACATTCCCGAAATAAATTCGGGTCATCACAAAAATATTGTGTGACATCATGAAGGAACCGCTTCTTCTGCTGTGATGAGAGTTTAGGAGGCACGACACCACCTACAATATAATTATTAGCAACATCAGCAAACCACGGTGATTTAACTGCAACTGAAAGTAAGTGATCATCGGGGAAGGAATCATCAATAGGCACCAGCTCTGCATCTTCGAATCGAATTCTGGAAAGATGATCAGCCACTATATTTTCCGTTCCCTTCTTATCACAAATCTTGAGATCAAACTCTTGCAGCAATAGAATCCATCTGATCAACCTTGTCTTTTCTTCCTTCTTGGCTAGGAGGTATTTCAGAGCAGCATGATCAGTATAAACAATCACTTTCGAGCCCAATAAGTATGATCTGAACTTGTCAAGTGCATAAACAACTGCTAGCAACTCCTTTTCAGTAGTGGCATAATTAACTTGAGCTGGATCAAGTGTCTTGCTGGCATAATAGATTGCATGGAGAACCTTTTCCTTACGTTGGTCTAAAACAGCTCCAACTGCATTATCACTGGCATCATACATGATCTCGAACGGGAGGTCCCAATCAGGAGATTGGATGATAGGTGCAGAAATAAGTGCTTGTTTAATCCTATTAAAAGACTCAACACACTCATTAGTAAAATCAAAATCTGCATCCTTCAAAAGCAATTGGGTTAGTGGCTTCACAATTTTAGAAAAATCGTTAATGAACCTGCGATAAAAACTTGCACGACCCAAAAGGCTTCGTACCCCTTTGACATTCACAGGAGGGGGAAGTTGCTCTATTACATGAATCTTTGCTTTATCGACCTCAATACCTCGTTCGGAGATTAAATGTCCAAGCACAACACCTTCAGTGACCATAAAAATGGCATTTCTCCCAATTCAGCACTAAATTCACCTCTTCACATCTCATCAGCACTTTTGTTAGATTTTCCAAACAAGCATCAAATGAAGTTCCATAGACAATAAAATGATCCATAAAAACTTCCATAATTGATTCAATGTAGTCAGAAAATATACTCATCATGCAACGTTGAAAAGTAGCAGGGGTATTACATAAACCAAAGGCATTCTACGATATGCAAAAGTACCATAAAGACATGTCAAAGTAGTTTTTTCTCTATCATCTAGATGAATGGGGATTTGGAAGAATCTCAAATAACTATCTAAATAACAAAAATACTTGTGCCTAGCTAGCCTTTCTAACATTTGATTAATGAAGGGGAGGGGAAAGTGATCCTTTTTAGTAGCAGTATTCAATTTCCTGTGATCGATACACATACGCCAACCTGTGACAACTCTAGTGGGAATTAATTCATTTTTATCATTACGAACAACAATGGTCCCACCTTTCTTAGGTACTACCTGAACTGGACTAACCCACCTAGAATCAGGAACTGAATAAATGATACTAGCATCAAGTAATTTAATGACCTCTTTCTTAACAACTTCCTGCATGTTAGGATTCAAACGACGCTGACCCTGTATGTATGGTTTATGGTCATCCTCTAAGTGAATACGATGCATGCAAAAATCACGGCTAATACCAACTAAGTCATCAATAGTGTAACCAATAGCCTTCTTATGACATTTAAGCATAGATAACAATTTCTCAAGTTGACTATCAGTAAGTTAAGCACTAACAATAACAGGATATAGCTCTTTTTCATATAGAAATGCATATTTCAAATTCGAGGGAAGAGGTTTCATCTCAGGTTGTGTTAGCTCCTTTATTGAACAAACATCCTAAGGTAACTACAGGAATTGACAACTGCTCGTTGAACTGAATTCCATTCCTAAAAGGGCTTGAATTAATTCATCTGATTCCTTATTGCCTTCACCTGAAATCACATCCAAACACAAAATAGCCTCTAAAAGTTCCTTTTTAAGGGATGGAGGCAAGTCATCATAAACAATCTCTTGTATAATATCAATTCTATAACATGATTGTTCTAACATAGGACTTTTCAATGCACTATCAAGGTTTAAAGTAACCTTGTCATCACTTACAGAAAGAGTCAAACTACCATTCTTTACATCAATAACAGCTCCTACTGTATTTAAGAATGGTCTACCTAGAATAATAGGGATGTGTGCATCCTCCTACATATCCAACACTACAAAATCAACGGGAATGAAAAACTTCCCAACTCTTACCAGGATGTCCTCCAAAATACCTTTTGGGTATTTCATTGTCCTATCCGCCATCTGCAAGGTAATGTTAGTAAACTTTAAAGAACACATATCTAATTTCCTGCAAATAGACAACGACATAATACTAACACTGGCCCCTAAATCGCATAAAACCTTATCAATAAAAAGTGGACCAATGTTACAAGGTATCGAAAAACTCTCGGGATCCTTATGTTTAGGTGGAGACTTATTCTGCAAAATAGCACTACATTCTTCAGTTAAAGCAACAATCTCTACTGAACTCAATTCCCGCTTCCTGCTCAATATGTCTTTTAAAAATTTAGTATATGTAGGTACCTGTGTAATCAAGTAGTAAAAGGCACAGTAACCTGCAAATTTTTAACAATATCGAGAAACTTACGGAAATGATTATCATTCTTATTTCGTTCTACCCCATGCGGGAAGGGTAGTGGCACCTCAGGAGGTGTCAATGTATCAACTAGCTTGTCAGCTACCGGGACTCTCTTCTCCGTGGCATCTTTCTCCTTAGAAGGTGTCGGCTCTACAATCTCCTCAATCACCACATTGTTGGCCTTGCCAGTCTGCACTCCTATCTCTGAATCAGCATCATCAGTGGGCATCTTAGGATCTTTATAATGGGTCCCTCTTCTGGTAGTGATGGAGTTGCAATTTTCTCTCTGAGCTGGTGGATTTGGTTGAGGAGGTAGTTGACCTTGTTGCCGTTGAGCTGTGGACTGTGCAACATGAGCTAGCTGGGTTTCTAGTTGCTTATTGTGAGCCTGCATTGCTTCCATATTCTTCTGCATCTGCAACATCATATTCTTCATCTTTGAAATTTCACTAGTAGGTTGAGCTAGTGGTGCTAGCAATGGTGGTCTGCTGAAACTTAGTGGGTGTGGTGGTACAAATCGTTGCATCTACTGGTGAACCTGCTAAGGTGGTATAGTTTGCTGTGGGTTCTGCACATTATTGCTGTTCTTATAGGAAAAGTATGGATGATCCTTCCACCCTGGATTATATGTATTGGAGAACGAATTGTTCTTGTAGGCTTGGAAGGCACACACTTGCTCTATCAAACTGTGACATGATTGGGAACTGTGACCGAATGAACCACATGAATCGCAGAAAGGCTTAGTACATCCCAAAAGTGCAGCCATCGCAGCTACATGTGATGGTGGAGGAGTTGTAGTACCAATATTATCGAGTTTCTGGCTTATGGCATTGTTCGTTGAAGCTAAACTTTCGTATTTATCATCAACCACATGCTTTCCACCTTTCTTCGAATGTACTCTGGGATTGCCAAACTTTGAATTATGAATAGCAATTTCTTCGATCAACTCATATGCAGCATTAACTTCTTGGTTCATGAATCGACAAATGGTAGCTGAATCTAATAATGTCCGACTCTCACTCCCTAAACCATTATAGATTGACAGGACCAGGAACCACTTCTCAAGACCGTGATGTGGGTACAATCTCAATAGATCCTTGAATCTCTCCCATGCTTCATACAATGTTTCATTTGACTCCTAGTTGAAATTTGTGATCTTAATCCGAAGGGTTGCAGTTCGCTCTAGAGGGTAATATTTCCTTTGAAATGCAAGAGCTAACTCTTCCCGACTGTTGATGTTGTCCATATTAAGGTTGTTCAACCAAGTACGAGCCTTGTCTTTCAATGAGAACGGGAACATCATTCTTCTAATGTATTCCTCAGAGACCCCAACTTGCTTGATCGTACCACAATACTGCAGGAAGTTATTAAAATGCAACATCGGATCCTCCATTAAAGTTCCTGCAAACTGATTCCTTTCCACCATATTCGCCAGAGCTGGCTTCAGTTCAAAATTTAGAGCCTCAGTAACAGGGAACCAATAACCACCTCCAACTGTTGCAAAACTGGGCTGGGAATAATCCTTCAACGACCGTGGTTGCGGTGCCGCTGGTGGAGGTGGCTGTGCGTGAAAACTTAAGAGCTCCCCCCCCCCCCCCCACCCCAAAAAGANNCCCCCCAAAAAAAAAAAAACTAATCTCCAGTCCCCCCTTTTCCTAATAAATCTCTTTCCTATATATATTTTCTAGAATTAGAGTAGGAAAAATACATTAGAAAAATAAATTAGGAAATTGCAAATATAAAAAATTAGGCCCTTTTGCACAGTAGGGGACGACCAGCTCCCCATGGAAAACCAGCTGGCTAGGCAGCAACTTGAGGGACAAAAACGCACAAACCATTGGGCGCTGGTTCGCGTTCTGAAACGCTGGGTCAACTTTGGAAGGCTGTATCTTGAGTTCTAGGCATTGGAATGAGACATATGACCTACTGTTGCGAAGATCTATGAATCTAGGTTCCAATGCAACTTAAATCGCATGAATCCTATAAGTATATCTCGAGTTATGACCGAAATCGTGAGCATTGTTCAAACTGATCTTTCACAAACTCCAACATCTCCTCAATTTTAACTCAAATTCACCAAAACAAGCTACACCATGACCATTATGGATGCAAAATAGACGTCATATGATGATAATCCTCGAGTTAAACGTCCATAATCTTCAACTCTTCTTTTATAGTTATCCGCTTCACTTAACTTGCTTCCGAAAGCTTCCAAATAGTTGTAAAACTATCTGAAAAATTAAGAAACCACAAACGGAGCGTAATGAGAACAAAATGGATAATTTATGAAATTAATTCCTAAAATACAACTATATGGACCTAATATGCTCTAAATATGCACCCAAAAATGCCTAAAATTCCGATATAAAAGTGAGTTATCAAATTCCCCCAAGCTAAATTGTTGCTTGTCCCTAAGCAACCAAATCAGATAAACAATGACTTCACCCCATAAAACTTTTGAAAACACAATTAACTCAAGCAATTCCGAGCATGCAAGTTCCTATACCAACCTTTCAAAATCCCTTGACTGCCATCCATAGAAATCGAAATCATATAGCCAACCATGCAAGAGATAGGAGTCAATGACTTGAGTAGCTCGCGGGTTGTCACTCCACACATTTTGTAGAGCAGCTAAAATGTAGCTCCGGATCTCACCACCCCATAGCTGAATGCAATATGCAAGTGTGTTTAAATATGCAATACATAAAAACAAACCATCCCACAACTCACATGCCACCCTCATGCAAGTGTTTAGTAGGGTAGCCACTCAACCTATGTTGACTCGAAATGTAATTAATACTCTACGACCTTGCCAAAGGAATCTTCTACAATAACCAAAGCATGCACATGAAGATCAAAAAGGGTTTTATGAGCTTGTAACGTAGATAGGGTGAAGGGTAGGATAAATTTGGGATAATGTGGTAGAAACGAGGGGTATACGCATATAAACCGAAGAAGATTGCCAACAACACCGAAGTAATGTAACTAACCCTCTTCATTCATCCAATTCCAATCAAACTACACCAAATCATACTTTAATTTCAATTCGATTCAACCCATAACATTGTAAGATAACCAAATACAACTATTATTACAAACTTTGAACTTCTTCTCTTCTCATTTTTCACTTTTAGTGATGCCTTCGAAGAACAATTCAGCAAAATCCAGAAGAGTTTAATTTAAACATATAAACCAAAATTGCTAAACAGTATTTAATTTTATATTCTCACATGAATGGACAATGTCTATTATTACATAGGCCCTGTTCTCTTCATCTTATTTTTACTTATTTTCAGCAAAAATAAATTTAGTTCAGCAAAAATAAGTTCAGATGAGCACAAATAACTTCAGTTTTGCAAATATAAGTTCAATTCAGTTCAGCAGAAATCAGTTTCAATCCATAATAAATTGTTAATGATTTCAGCAAAAATAAGTTCACTTCAGCATAAATAAGTTCAGATAAGTAAAAATAAGTTTAGTTCAGCAAAAATAATTTTAGTTCAACAAAAATAAGTTCAGATAAGCAAAAATAAATTAACGAGAACAGGGCCATAGACTCATATCTTATGAGCATAAAAATATCTAAGGCCAATAATTGTTGACTGCTATTTTTACTACGGAAATGATATTCATAGCCCTAAGAGCTACATATAAGCATTAAGTTCATTTCTGAAAATAGAAAAAATTTAAGATCGAATTCATGGCAAAATTTCACAATATTTAAAATAATTAATGCTTGATTTAATTTTTATTTCCACTTTAAACTTCTTATTCATAGCCCTAAGGACTATGTATATCATTTTCCTTTTTACCATAACAATGACTCAAATACATGTTGCATGGACAATGGCTTGGTGGTTTAATTTTTTTGTTTTGTAGCTTTTAGATTTTTCCTTTTTTTTTTTGAAAAAAACATTGAAAGCTAAAAAAACAATAGCAACAACAACACTATGTTATGTAATACATGTATTTAGTGGATGCCCATTGTATACCCATCATCATTCCCCAAATTATTCTAGATATTAGATATATATTGCATTTATGAATATCATTGTAATTTAGATATTTATTCCCCAAGTAAGTGAGTAACCCCTAATCCTATGCATCTATATAAATCCTTTAATACATGGAAATAATCAGACACACCGATTCTCTCCCAAAACCCATTTCTATAACGCAGAACAATAGATATAAAAAAAAAAACAAAATTATTTTAGAATTACTTATTTATTACGAGTATATTTTTATAATTTTCATGATAACTTTTTGTAGAATAGTTTTTCTTTTCAGTAATGAAATTTTTTTCTAAAATTTGAACAATAAAAAGTTATTTCGTAGTTAAGTAAGATATTCAACAGCAAAGTGTCTTGGGTGCATTTTTCTTGGCTAAATACAATGACCATTGTATATACCATATAAATGTCTTTATTCAATACTAAAAAACTTCATAAAACCAATTGTTAACATGGCTTACATAAATCCAATTAGGTCATGTTCATCTAAACTTATTTTTGCTAATATAAATCTATATTTGCTGAACTTAACTTTTTTTTTTTTTTATGGAACTAAGTTTATTTTTCGTTGAAATCATTAACAATTTATTAAAGATTATTAAGTTTTTTAAAATGGACTTATTTTTATAGAATTGAACATAGTTTTGCTGAACTAATTTTATTTTTAGTGGAATAAATGGACTTGGATTGAAATTAGGGATGATAATGAGTCGGACTCGTAGCGGACTATATAGGATCCGACTCCAATAGTAGTCGATTTTTTTAAACAGAAATGGAGGCGGACTTTTCCCAAAGGAAAATCTCTACTTACTTGCTACATTTCCTCTTATGGCTTGTAGTCTTATACAAATATTTAAATCTTTACCCTCATTTTTTTCATCTTCTTACTAATTTAAATCTTACTTTACCCTTATTTTTTCATGTTTTCTTTAATATATACCTTCTATCAATCATTTTGTAAAGTTGTGGTCCACACAATTATTATCTTGATTAAATATGCAATCCGAGAGCCAATGTAGCAAATAAAAATATATGAAGTATTTTTTTGGATATATCACTCCCTTGGTTTTTATTTGCCTGCTACATTGGCCCACGGATCGAATTTTTATGTAAGTCAAAAATTATGTGAGGACCGCTACTTTATAGAATGATTGACAGAAAAAGCGGGTATTACAGAAGAAAATTACAAAAACAAGAGTTGATGTGGCACGCCATATCATACCACGTGTAAGCCTAATACTGGGCCACGTGTCCCATTTATCATGCAAATTGCCAAGTCATATCCAGTATACGGACTGCATGGACGACTACGTGTCACCCTTGAGATCGTGCCACGTGTACGGTTTAAGGAGAAGAGACTACTCCATGCTATGGGCCAAAGGCCAAAGGTTAGAAAGGCCCAACAAGGGCTCATAAAGGCACAAGTCAATCACCAAGGGACAAGTGTCCCAAAACCCTAGGCCACCCTTGGTGATCTTGCCTATAAATACCCCATGGGGGGCATTCATTCATTCATTCATTCAAGCACATTCACACTCCTACAACTCTTACATAATACTAGAGTCTCTCTTTCTAAAATCTCTCTCTAGATTAGTATTGTTAATTATTGTTATTTAACCTTAATCCTCCCACAAATACTTACTTAAGCATCGGAGGGGGGAAAAAATCCTATAAGGATTTTGTTCCCTTGTTTTGCAGGAACCGAGGTCCGAGCCATCAGGAAGTGAACAAGCCAAAACCTGTCCGTCCGAAGTGTAGCTATCTAGTTCCCTCTCCACGTATTCAGTTGAAGTGACCCTACCAGGAACTCATACTACATCATTTGGCGCCGTATGTGGGGAGGGCACCTGAGGATGGCCGGTGGTTCACTTCCAACCGAGGATGAGACTCGGTACCTTGATCAATTCGGGAACTATGAAACCGGACAAGGAACTGGCTCTCCTAAGGGGAAAGCAACAGAGGATCAACCCCTGACTATGGGTCAACTCAAGAGTATCCAGGAAGGTCTCAAGGATTTCTTTACGGATGCTCTACGGGAGCATTCCTCCGAGAGAACTAGTGAGGAGGGTGATCCTCGTCAGGGAAAACTTAAAGGAAAGATGGATCTTGAAGATCAAGGTGAACGAAGGTTAACTTTCCAAGAGAAAGTTGAAAGAATCAACAAGGAAAGAACTCCATTGAAAGCTTATTGGGGCACACTCAGAAAGTATCCTGTAACTCCTAAGTATAAACCAAAAAGGGAGGTGGCAAAAGGATAAACTGAAGCAAGCAAGACAAGATCCGATGCTAGATAATTCATTGAATTTAAGAAGTCATTAGCTCATGATGCTAGAGAGTATCTTGAGGCTAAAAGAACTTCGAGCAAGGACGCTAGAGAAGTCATCAATGAAAGGAGGGCGTCTAGCAAAGATGCAAGAGAATATTTGAATTCTAAACGAGCTCAACGTGAACAGAGTCGCTCTGACTCGTCGGGTTCAACTGCAACCAAAGAGATGTCTGATTCACATCCATTCACTCTTGAATCGGATAAGCGTGATGATGAAGAGAATATGACATACAAGATTGAGAAGAAGAAAGTTGAAAAAGCAGATCAAGCTAGAAGAGAGCAAATGATCCAATACTGGGAGAACAAGGTGAGACCCGAGGAGCTTTATACGGCCAAGCAGGTACCTACTGATCCTACGGGGATCATCGGGGATAAAGTGTGTTCTATGTCTATGAATTGGACAACCCCATTTTCTGCATCAATCATGATGGCTCCTCGCCCAGTTAATTTTAAGATGCCTAATGTAGAGGTTTTTGACGGAACAACTGATCCAGAAGAGCACTTGGCAACCTACAAACACTTGATGTAATTTCAAGGTTTAAATGATGCAACCTAGTGCCGCTATTTCCCGGAAACACTTAAAGGAATAGCGCAGAAGTAGTTCAATATCTTACCAAACCAGTCTATTAACAATTTTCATGAACTAAGCACAACTTTTGTACATCACTTCATGGCCATCAAACGTGGGAAAAAGACTAGCATGCACTTAGCTAAGATAGTGCAAGGTGAAAAAGAATCCTTAAGAAGCTATGTCCAGCGATTCAATCTTGAATCATTGCAGATACCTAACCTCTCTGAAGGAGTTGCTTTTGATAGCTTCTTCAGAGGGCTCCGTGATGCAACCTTTAAGTTTGATGTTGTCAGAAGGAATTGTAAAACCTTGATGGGGATCCTGGAGGGAGGCTGAATGCTTCACCCATGCTCAGGAGCTATGCGCTTCCACTCGCAAGGATAAGAAGAATGATCACGGATCAAAAAACAAAGATCATAAGAGACATGCCACTTGGATGGCTGGCTCATCAAATAAGTCAAATGATCAAAATAGGAAGAGAAAGGCGAATAATGCGCCGAAAGTTGAATTCACTAAGGATCTCAAGTCAGTCTTTAAGGAGATCCAAGGGAAAGTTGACATTGACGATCCACCTCCAATGAGAAGCGCAAAAGAAGATCGAGATTCAAGTAAATATTGCTACTTTCACAAAGATGTGGGGCATCATACCAATGATTGCTTCAATCTTCGGAGAACCCTGGAAGCTCTTGCTGCTAAAGGGAAGATTAGTCAAAAATCAAGTCCTCTGACAAGAGTGCCAAGCAGAAGTCAGACTCTAAAAATAAGGTGACAAAGGAGGACTATGAGACAGAAGATGTTGTCTATGTAATCTCTGGGGGCTTTGCTGCTGGAGGTCCTACTATGAAGGGAAGTAAGGAATATGTGCGACGCCTAGTCCGGGAATCATCACCCAAGACTGGGGAAGATGCTAAAACTAAATTCCCGGAAGTACTGTTTAGTGACAGGGACCGGGGAAAAGTTCAAACACCCTATGATGATCCCTTGTTAGTAGAGCTGAAAGTGGCAAATATGAAGGTAACGAGAATACTTGTTGACATGGGAAGTTCATCTGATATAATCAGTTGCAGCTGTTTGAGAAAGTTGAAGTATGATTCATCAAAGTTAGAACCAATCCACCATCCCATCATTGGGTTTGGAGGAGGAATTATCCATCCCTTGGGAACTGTGACTTTGCCAGTTCGAGTGGGAGATAAAGACTGTGCTCGAAACATGTTCTTCAAGTTCCTTGTAGTGAAAGAGCTACAGGCATACAATGTGATTCTTGGAAGGCCAACACTTAATGCTGTCAGGGCAGTTATTGTTACCCACCTCATGCTGATGATGTATGAGTGTAATAATGGTACTGTGGAAACAATTCACGGAGACCAGCAACTGGCAAGAGAGTGTTATGTTACCACATTAAAAGCAGAAGCCTGGTCAAGCAAAAGCGGCAAACCAAGTAAGAAAAGGAAATTGGAAGAAGCTCCCAAAGACCAAGTAATGTCGGTTCATAACTTAAATCAAGTCCCAAGACCTCAACTTGGAGGTGAGCATGAAGATTTTGTGTTGGATGAGATGAAGCCTGATAGAACAGTCAAGATTGGACAGGCACCTGACGAACATGTTGGGGCAGGGATAAGAGCCTTACTTAGACAATACAAAGATGTTTTTGCACTTGAAGTTGAAGAAATGTCGGGGATTGATCCGGAAGTGGCTGTTCACAAGCTCAATGTTAAGCCTTAAATGAAGCCTGTCAGGCAGAAGAAAAGAAATCTTGGTGAAGTCCATAACAAAGTTGCGGATGAAGAGATTAAAAATTTATTGGAAGCAGAATTCATCCGTCCATGCCAACATCCTGATCGGGTGGCAAATGTTGTATTGGTGCCAAAACCCAATGGAACAATGAGAATGTGCGTGGATTACACAGACTTAAACAAGGAGTGCCCTAAGGATAGCTTTCCTTTGCCCAAGATCGATCGGTTGGTTGATTCTACGGCTGGACATGTCTTGTTGAGTTTCATGGACGCCTATTCCGGCTTTCATCAAATTCCTCTATGGGAGGAAGATCAGGAAAAAATAGCTTTTGTTACAGAAACAGGTTTGTATTGTTATACAAGAATGCCCTTCGGTTTGAAGAATGCTTTAGCTACTTTCCATAGACTAGTTAATGAAGTATTCAAGCAACAATTGGGAAGGAATATGGAAGCATACATTGATGACATGATTGTCAAAAGCAAGGAATCTAAGGATCATGTAGCCGATTTAAAGGAAACTTTTGAAACTTTGAGGAAGTATAAGATGAGGTTGAATCCTAAGAAGTGTGTTTTCGGTGTTACATCAGGCAAATTCCTGGGTTTCTTGTTGATGAAAGAGGGATTGAAGTCAATCCAGACAAGGTTAAGGCCGTGTTGGATATGACTTCTCCCCGAAGTATTAAAGACGTTTCGAAGTTAACTGGGTGCTTAGCAGCCTTGGGAAGGTTCCTGTCAAGGGCAGGAGATAAGTGCCACTTCTTCTTTGATACGATCAAGAAGAAGGCCAACAAATTTGAATGGACTCAATCAGTTGAGGAAGCCTTTATTAAATTAAAGGATCATCTCCATTCTCTTCCCAAGTTGGTAAGCCCCAAGGAAACAAAAATTTTGTATATGTACCTTGCTATATCAGAATATGCACTCTCAGCTGTCTTGTTGGTTGAGAGGGACGGAGTTCAACATCCGGTTTATTTTGTCAGCCATATTCTCCTGAAGGCTGAACTGAGATATGCCACGATTGAGAAGTTTGGATTAGCATTGTTTTTAGCAAGTAGAAAACTGAGGCCCTACTTCTTGTCCCACCAAATAATTGTTTACACGGATCAACTGCTTAAGTCATGCTAACTAAAGAATCTTCTGGTAGGATGCTTAAGTGGGCTATCGAGTTGGGTTCATTTGAGATTTCGTATGAACCTAGGAAAGCGATTAAGGGACAAGCGTTTGCTAACTTCATTGTTGAAATGACCAGGCCACAGATTGAGAAGTCAATTATTGACCACTGGACACTGCATGTTGATGGATCATCCACCCAAAACAGGTGTGGTGCGAGAATCATATGCAGATCTCCTGAAGGAGATTTGTACGAGTATGCTATGGGGTTCAAATTTCAAACTTCAAACAATGAAGCTAAGTATGAGGCCTTAATTGCAGGAATTAAGATCTGTAAAGCAGCTGGTGCTAGGAAGATAGAGGTTATGTCTGATTCACAACTGATTATGAGTCAATACTTGGGAGACTATGAAGCCCGTCATGAGGGCATGAGTAAGTATTTGCAAATGTTACAAGAAGAAGTTAAGGATCTCGAAAGTTTTGAGTTTATGCAAGTTCCCCGATCCGAGAACAATCAGGCTGACGCCCTGTCCAAGTTAGCTAGTTCTGCTATAGGAGACTCACCCTAAACTGTTTTTTGGGAAGTTAAGGAAAAGAAGAGTATTGACAAAGAAAGAGATGTAAACTTCATTAGCAGGGGAAGTACCTGGATGGATGAAATCATCGCTTATAAAACACATGGAACCTTGCCAACCGATGCACGACAAGCTAAGTACGTCAAGGCCAGAGATGCGTGGTTTATGCTAAGACAAGGGCAATTATACAAGAAATCGTTTACTCATCCGCTATTGAAGTGCATCACTCCTGAGCAAGGTAAAGAAGTTTTGGAAGACATACATGAGGGGTTTTGTGGGTCTCATATAGGGGGACGAGCCTTAGCTGAAAAGGCGCTTCGCACAGGGTATTATTGGCCATCATTGAGGCAAGACGCTATGAATTACGTCAAGCAGCGTAAGAGATGTCAGTTGTATGGAAATTTGCATCACCAACCAACTAATGTTTCAAGCCCAATCATCAGTCCACTTCCTTTTTCCAAGTAGGGCATGGACATCCTTGGTCCATACCCTCAGGCCTCGGGGCAAAGAAAGTATGTATTGGTAGCTGTGGACTACTTCACCAAATGGGTGGAGGCAGAGCCGATGAAGAATATCAAACACTCGGATGTACTGTGATTTATATGGAAGAACCTCATCACAAGATTTGGAGTTCCGCAATCTATTGTGTTTGATAACGGTCCGCAGTTCGAGACACCACAATTGAGAAAATGATTGGAAGACCAGGGCATCTCTGCTAACTTTGCTTCCATAGGCTATCCTCAGGCCAATGGACAAGTTGAAGCTTTCAATAAGATAATCAGTGATGGACTGAGGAAGAAGCTTGAGAAGGCTAAAGGATTATGGGTCGATGAATTGTACAATTTCTTATGGTCGATAAGGACTACTGTCAAGAACTCAACCGGAGAAACTCCCCGCATGTTGGTGTAAGGAGCTGAAGCTGTTCTTCCCATAGAAATGTGTGAACCTACTCTCAGAGTGATGCTATATGATGAGGATGTGAATAGGGAATTGATGAAAGCTGCTCTTGATACCCTACCCGAAGTGAGAGGTAATGCCTTGCTTAGACAACAATTGTACAAGCTTCGAATGGCTAGAGAACATAATAAAAGGGTTAATCATAGGCCCATGAAGCTTGGAGATCTGGTTTTGAGAAAGATGGAAGCCATAGGAAGGGCAAATGAGCAAGGCAAGTTGACTCCGAATTGGGAAGGACCCTACGAGATCGTGGAAATTGTTCGGGATGGTACTTATCGATTCAAGAGTTTGGATGATTATGAACTACCATGAACTTGGAATGCTAATAACTTAAAGAGGTATTACATGTAATCCTGATTTACGGAATCAGATGAATAGGCTACGGCCATATAAATAAGGTCCAAGTTGATCTTTTTTATAGAAACTTGAGTTTAAAGTTGTATTAAACTTGGCTACAAGCCATAATTAATGAAAACTCTAATTTTGTATGTGTGATAATTTAATTTATTGCATTTTAATTCGCTTATTAAGCAAGGCTAGGGCAAGACCCTAGAGCCCTGTTGAATGCTATGAATTCCCATTAGGGCAAGACTAGGGCAAGATCCCAGAGTCATACTTTGTTACTTAAGCAAAAAGAGACTTAAGACAAAGGAAGTAAGACTAAGAGTCTTACAATTAGACCAAGTGTCTTAAAAGTAGGACTAAGGGTCTTACAGTTTGACCAAGTGTCTTAAAAATGTGACTAAGAGTTTATAAAAATGCTAAGGGCATTAAGATTAAAAAGCTACAATACTTGCTTCGATTCCCTAAGTTTAAGGGCAATCAATATGATTGATTGATCCACCACTCCTAATGAGTGATGGATCAATCAATACTAGAACTTCTAGTAAACTTAGGGATCTTAGCAAAAGGCTGATCCTGGTAAACTTGAAGCTTAATTTGGGGCAAAGAGAACCCTACAAACCTATCAGAAATGGAAAATGAGATAAATTTTCATAGTTACATTTAAAACACTTCTTATGAGGAAGTATTCTCCATAGGGAACAATAACTATTAGTTTGGCGAATGAGTCGTTATGAATTTCCTAAGGGAAATCATAATTAAAGTTCCTAAGATCTCATGAGGAACCTTGAGAAGATGAACCAAGAGTTCATATTTTTAAACCTGTGATGCAAATTTTTGTGCAAGGAAAAAGCAAGAAATTAAGCTTCAAGATTTCATAAAGCTAAAGCAAAGACTGCATTGAAAGAAATCTAAATCAAATATTACAAGAAACACTTGAAAAGTGTTCTACTAAAATCACTGTTCAAATCATTCTAAGTAAATATTGTTCAAACAAATTAAACACTATCATTAAAATTTTGAAGAAGAGCATCAGCCTTGATGTTTGTCATTGTGGACTTCTGAAGCTTCTTTGCTCTTCTCTTCTTCTTCTCTGTCTTGCTTCTCCTTCTCAGCACTCTCTTCTTCTTCATCTTCACTCCCCTCTTTAATTTCTTCTTCTTCTGAATAGTCAAAGGAAGGAGGAAGAGTTGCTTCAGGTTGTTTCTTGATATGAACCATATTGACATAGTTCAATCTTCTTTCAAAGGAGTCGAAGGCTAGATGTTCCTCTAACCCCATTCTCCAAGCTTCTAAGCACATCTCTCTAAGGAAAACCTTACCCTCCATGTACTTCTCAACAGAAGTGGTTGATTCCTTTTCATTTTTTAGCTTCACCTTTTCTTCCTCAGCTTCTTTGAGCTTCTTCCTCAGCTTCCTTGAGCTTCTTCTTCAGCTCATCCAATTCCTCTCTGAGTCTTTTGGCCTCTTCCTTGGCATCCTTGGTGTCTTTTTCAATGCGGCCTTGGTAAGCAGTGCCAGCAGAAGCCTTCTCCACAGTCTCTTTGTCAGCATGGATCTGGTTAGCCAGCTCCATGCTCCTCTCCAAGACTACTTGGTAGTCTTCCTTGGTTTTGTGGAGATATCTGGAGAGAGCATTCATTGCGTGCCGCCATTTGGTCTCAATCTTATTTGTTTGACCCACTAAATAAGTAGCAACTTTGTCATAGAATTTCATGCACTTCTTGTTTTCAGCCTTCATGGATCCATAGAGTTTGGCCACGTGTTCCAGAAGGAACATAGACCGCAAGGGAAGTGAAACAAAAAGTTAGTTGATGGGAAGAACAGCTTCATAGAACACGGCTTTTGGGAAGCATACCTCAGAAAGGTTATTGAATATGGGAAGAAGGTGGCCTCTGACAGATCCCTTGAGTGACTCCTTGTACTCAAGTTCTCCACAGCTTAAAATCTCCCTAATCAACCACCTTTTGTAATTGGAGTCAAATTTTTTGCTGGTTGAAGGGAGATCCTCTTCGTCATCAAGGAAGTTGGGGGATTCAGCCTCATCTATTATGGGAACCGGTAAAACTATGGCAGTAGGGTTCCTGGGAGAGTTAATGGTATTTGAAGATGAGCGTATAGTTTGACAAAATCTGTGACTAAACTTACCCCCAAAAGCTCTAGCTTGAGCCTTAACACTTTCAGGAATGTTTCTCTCAATATATTTGGAGAGTCCAATGACAGGATCCTCATCAGGAGGAGAAGGAGGTTCAGAAGCGCTAGCTGATTGGGAAGCAGGCATTGTGTTGAGGGGAGTGCCAGAAATGCTTTCCTTCTGGAGAATGGTTAAGGCAGTCAAAGGATCAACCAACCCATTGTCACTCTCCAAGGGGTTCTCTTGTTCTGTTAAAGGAGTTCTGTTCCTCACTCCAATTATGAAATCACTCTCCCCAATCACAAAGACACTCTTCCCAGAAAGGGAGGAAGTGTGGTGACTTGTCTTAGTTTGCTCAATAGGAGCAGCAGAAGCTTTGGAGGAAGCACTCTTTCTCCTGCTCTTCTTTGAGCTTGTACCTTGTGCCTCAGATGCTTCCTCCTTCTTCCTCTTGTGGGATGGTTTTGGCTTCCTCCCAGAAGGCTTGCTTGTCTCCTGAAAAATATAAGTGTTAGAAAAGTACAAAGGAATATTCAACAGATCCTACTAAGATAAACAACTTTCAGAGGAGCAAGATCAATAACTTCCCTATTTGTGTACTTCCTAGTCTGCCGACTTGAACGTACATTGACACAAAGTGGGGAAGCCACTGCTTACAACTTCCTAGGTGGAGACATCAAACAATACTTCCTCTCTTGTGCCTCCCCATGTTCAACTTGCAACTTCCAAAGCCTTAGCTTCCTAGTTTGCCGAGTTGAATGTAGAATGACACAAAAGAGGGAAGTTGAACTTACCTAATCACACTTCTCAAGGGGAAGTAACGAATTAATACTTCCTAAAGGGAAGTGTCATATTAAATCTTCCTAAGGGGAAGTAATAAATTAGTACTTCCTAAAGGGAAGTGTCATATTAAATCTTCCTAACGGGAAGTAATGAATTAATACTTCCTAAATGGAAGTGTCATATTAAATCATCCTAAGGGGAAGTAATGAATNACAATACATCCTAAAGGGAAGTGTCATATTAAATCTTCCTAAGGGGAAGTAATAAATTAGTACTTCCTAAAGGGAAGTGTCATATTAAATCTTCCTAACGGGAAGTAATGAATTAATACTTCCTAAATGGAAGTGTCATATTAAATCATCCTAAGGGGAAGTAATGAATTAATACTTCCCAAAGGGAAGTGTTATATTAAATTTTCCTAAGGGGAAGTGGTGAACTAATACTTCCTAAGGGGAAGTAGGAACCTAAAGCTTCTTAAGGGGAAGTAAAAGGACTTCCCCCTTTTGTGCCATTCTACGTTCAACCCGGCAAATAAGGAAGTCAAGACTTCCCACTTTGCCGAGTTTAACGCACATGGACACAAAGAGGGGAACTCTAAAGTTATTTTAACTTCCTAAGGGAAGAGACTTCCTAAGAAAGGAAGTCTAAACATACTTCCTACGAGGAAGTATGATCCTAAATCTTCCTAAGGGGAAGTAAAAAGACTTCCCCTCCTTGTGCCACTCTACGTTCAACCCGGCAAACTAGGAAGTCAAGTCTTCCCACTTTGCTGACTTGAACGCACATGGACACAAAGAAGGGAAGTCTAAAAAATTCTAACTTCCTACGGGAAAAGACTTCCTATGAAAGGAAATCTAAAGATACTTCCTAAGGGGAAGTATGATCCTAAAGCTTCTTAAGGGGAAGTAAAATGACTTCCCCTCCTTGTGCCATTTTGCGTTCAACGCGGCAAACTAGGAAGTCAAGACTCTAAGTAAGGGAGTCTATGTCAATATGATTGATAGGTAATACATCACAAGGTTTTACATAGGGAATTATAAGTAAAAAAAATAATCAGAACTACATATGCAAAACAAAGATTCAAAAATTGCAAGTATAGATTACCCGAGTGTGACTCTAGTTCAACCACCTGCGTCCTTAGTTCACCCGTCAAAGAGACAGGTAGCTTCCCCTTCTTCGAAGAAGTGTCTTCTCCAAACCTTTGAGAGACTTGCTTCCAGAAGTCTTTTTGATTCATGTCTCCTTTTTTGAATGGAGGAAGGTCAGCAAGAGCTTCTTCTGCAGAAAGAAAAGACACTTGGTTAGATAAATGGAGAAAAGAAACAGAGGTTCAGTTTTAAATAATAAAGCAAGAATTACCCTGTTATACTCATCCCCATAAATTACACCAGCAGCAATAAGGAAGTTGTGATCTAAGAAGAACTCACTAAAGGGGATTTAGTTGTAGGGAACTGTCAGAAATTGCTTCTTTATCTCCACTGTTGTAGATCTGAAATATTCTAAGTTTTGTTGCTCAGAGTCACTCAATCTAGGAAGCTCAAAAGATCTTCCTAGGCACTTGGGAAAATGATTCCATTTTTTCAACACTTCTACAAGTGTTTTATCATATGATTTCACAAATACAAAATGGTTCCTCCAGTTGGGAACCTTTTTAGCCTTCTCCACACAAGTAAGGAACCCCTCACTTTTTTCAAGTAGAACCACCCACGTTTGCAGTGGGAGGCTTTTGAGAGATGATGAAGATGAAGGAAGACCTTAGAAGAAGCTTTCACTCCTCTAAGGCCACAAGAAGTCACATAAGACATTATGTGAACCCAAGAGTTGGGAGTAAGCTGACATAGGCCAATGTCATATTTCTTGAAAAGGTTGAAGATAAATAAGGAAGTGGGGAACCTATGCCCTAAGTCAATAACTTCAGTATATACAGGGAAGCAATCTTCAGGGGCATCTAAAATGGTATCCCCCTTGTTAGGGATGATCAGTTCAAAATACTCATTATTAAAGATCAAGTCACTGCCAAGTTAATCTTTATTCACACCATCTACATATTCATCAGAGATGACTACATCATCAGCGCCAAGATAGGCACCTCTCTTCTTCTTAAGCTTGGAAGTGCTAGCCTCAGAAGCCTCTCTCTTCCTAGTAGGAATCTCCCTTACTTCCTCTTCAGGAGCTTCCTATGTAGCACCAGCATCCTCCCTCTTCCCTCAACCTGAGAAGTAGGATCTTGCTGATCAAGAGGATTCACATCTAAGACTTTAGATGCTGGAACTCTCAAAGTAGTAGTTTCTCTGTAGGAAGTTTGTTTGGTTCTTGCCATTGCAACTTCCTGCACAGGAAGAGAAGGAAGTAGGAAAGACCCAGACAATAAATGATCAGGAATGACAGAAGATTGGGTTCCAACAGAAGAACTAGTACGAGGAGAAGGAAGTAATTTAATAGAGTTCTCATTATTATTTGGGGAAGAAGAGGATGAAGAAGCCATTGACAGTTTTAAAGGAAAATAAAGACAAAGAAGTAAAAGAAAAACAAGAAATAAATAGAAGAAAAGGAAGAAAAAGAATTTAGGTAAATACCTGAAAAAGAAGAAGAAAACTAGGATTGACTGTTCACAGCAGAAACCACCGCACCAACTCGCCGGAAATCGCACCACAAGTCGCCGGAAATTGCCTCTGAAGTTTCTTGAGAGCTTGAGAGGATTCTTTGGAAATTTTAGAGAGAGAAAGTGAAAAGTAAAATGATTGAAAATGATTGTGAAACAATCATTTTCAATCCCAATATATATAGAAAAATTTGAAGGGGTAGAAAAGTAAATTCCCCCTTCAAATTTGAAATTCCCCCCAAAAACCTAAGAGGGTGGTTGAGGCATTAATAACTGCTGATGGAGGTTATAAAATAACTTCCGGAAGGGAAAGAGACGTTAGTTGGGGCATGGATTATGGATCCAAAATCCCAACTAAGGGGCAAATGATGTGGCACGCCATATCATGCCACGTGTAAGCCTAATACTGGGCCACGTGTCCCATTCATCATGCAAATTGCCAAGTCATATCCAGTATACGGATTGCATGGGCGACTACGTGTCGCCCTTGAGATCGTGCCACGTGTACAGTTTAAGGAGAAGAAACTACTCCATGCTATGGGCCAAAGGCCGAAGGTTAGAAAGGCCCAACAAGGGATCATAAAGGCACAAGTCAATCACCAAGGGACAAGCTAAGTGTCCCAAAACCCTAGGTCACCCTTGGTGATCTTGCCTACAAATACCCCATGGGGGCATTCATTCATTCATTCAAGCACATTCACTCTCCTACAACTCTTACATAATACTAGAGTCTCTCTTTCTAAAATCTCACTCTAGATTAGTATTGTTGATTATTGTTATTTAACCTTAATCCTCCCACAAATACTTACTTAAGCATCGGAGGGGGAAAAATCCTATAAGGATTTTGTTCCCTTGTTTTGCAAGAACCGAGGTTCGAGCCATCAGGAAGTGAACAAGCTAACACCTGTCCGTCTGAAGTGTAGCTCTCTAGTTCCCTCTCCATGTATTCAGTTGAAGTGACCCTACCAAGAACTCATACCACATCAAGAGTGAAATAGGAAGAATATTTGTAAGAGGATGACAAAAATAAGGGTAAAGTTGTAAATGTTTGTGTGGGGACTACATACCAAAAAAAGTAAAAATGTAGCAAGTAATTTGAGATTTCCCGTTTGAGTATACGTAACAAGTAAAAAAAACAAAGGGCGTAACTCTTTTTCCTCTTGAAAAACTAACTCCGTATTATTTCTTTGATATATGATTTATACACTTGTATAATTTACTTAGCAATTAACGTAGATAAAGTAAATTACTCCGTATATTTGTTCTTGACTCCTTAATGTCGTACACCGATGCACGCATTGCCTGTGCTTCCTACTAGTAATAATAAATTTAAAAAGTTGAATGAACAAGGCTTTAAGCCCCTAGATGTGTGTCATTCCCACACCAATGCACGCATTGTTTGTGCTTCCTACTAGTAATAATAAATTGAAAAAAGTTGAAAGAACAAGGCATTAAGCGCCTTGATGTGTGTCATTGTTCCATAATTTTGAGCTTAAAAAGAAGATTACCAAAATACTTTTTTACTTAAAAGATACGATTATAAATACAACCCAAAAATAGAAAACAATCTACTTGTAATTTGAGAGCATAAATTTGCAACTGAGTTCCTGGTTCCTATTAGATAAAAATATGCTTTTAGCACCTACAATCAAGCAGCTCAAATAAACCCTTAAGCTTCAACCAAAAGCATATTAGCAGATTCAACCTCAACCTTGTCGACAAAATAAAGCTTTAATTGATGTGACAATTAGAATAAATTGACAATTCATTTGTAAGAACAAAAAAGGCCTAATCTCTCTACTTCAGCCAAGTTGTCTTGGGTTGCCCCGGTCCCAATCATTGTTCGAAGGCTATTAATTTACCTTCACGTCTATATATCTTATTTGCTTGTGGTTTCTTTTTGAATGGTATTCACCTTGCATGGCTTTCACTTTCCGCTTCCTCCTTCAACTCTGAGAGCTAGACCAATGTTGAAAGGCTCCAACTGCATCCTCTTTGTCTCTCGACTTCTTGAGTTCTAACAAAAGGTATAGTCCTTCATCTGCGCATGAGAGAGGGATTAGAAAACGACATCCCCTTTCCCTGCTCCGTTCTTCACCCGTTCATGCTTTTTTATTGAATCTTGTTTGCTGCCTAAAAACTACAAGGTCGTAAGCTATATAGACCCGGTATGGTTCTAGAGGTACACTAGAAGACAAGTAGGAAGAGCCCTGAGAAAGCGATTAAATCAAATTAAATGATACACAAACGTGAAATTTGAGATCGAGAACTATATTGCTACACAATGACCAAAAAAGGATTAGAATGGATTAGTAGTAGATAAAAAGAGTGAATTTGGGAAGAAATCTGGGTTAAAAATTTTGCAGAAATATGGGTTAAAATTTTTGCAAAAAAATAGGAAAAACAATGAACTTCATACGAGACAAATCTGATGCCTATGGATCTCAATTCATACGCAGTAGTTCAAGTGATACCTTCGAAGAACAATTCAGCAAAACCCAGAAGAGATTAATTTAGACATATAAACTAAAATTGCTAAAAAGAATTTTAGATTTAATCATCCCTATAATTTGATACTAAACTCAATTAAGCACATGCAAAATTTTGGTATATACCGTAATATTTGAACCACCCTTTTAAAAAAGCTGCAACGCATGCGGCCTATATGAATTTAATAATAACGGGCAATGAAAAAAGTAACCTTTGAGAAACATCTCATGTTTCTCACCTTGAGAAATTGAGAATTTCGAAGGATGATAGACACCTAACTGTTAGGTATGCCTAACATGTTTTTGTGTTTTTCAAATTTTTTGGGTCCTACTGATTTGGGTTCTTTTTATTACTTTAGCTCTTTTTTCTTTTTAGAATGTAACTAAATATAATAATATTTATTTTAGCACTTATTTAACTTTCTTGATTATTATGGACCCGGGGCTTTGGGGGCCCATGTGACCTTTTATGGACATTGAATGTCGTGTTAGTTTGATTGCATAGTGTGAGTATGCTTAGCTTAGGGAGTGAGTCTAGAATCTCAAAACCCAAGTAGAGAAGTCACCATTGTCCTCCTTTCGGAAGCTAAAGGAACCCCATTAGGTCATAGCCCAATGGCAACAATGGCAGCCAATGATAAGAAGGTCTCATATCTTTTGAATCGGGGACAAGGGTAAGGACAACAGTAGGTCACTGTGTCCCCCCGCGTATAGCGGCCTCTACTTGTTCTCATGTGTAATTTCACAATCTTAATATCGAATTATAACACTCATATTTCTTGTTTAGACCTATAAACACTTATGGAAATAAGGCTAGGCGGATTTTAGTTAATGCACACATAATTTCCGATCTATCATGCATAGTTGATCACTTTAGGACTAAGATGATTTTAATCTTTGATTATTTGAAAAATACTTTTTAGGTCTTTTAAAGTAAACATGAATTCTACGTGATTGAAAGAATTAAACATTTAGCATGGATCTCACAAAGCCTAAAGCAAATGTTTTTACTTAAGACTGATTATTTTAAGGTCGAATCATTAATTAGTCAAGATTACATGAAATAAATTATAACATGTCGAGTATCTAATAAAGCATTAAAAACACATATTCATGCAAACGAACTCCTTTGAAAAACTCAAGATGATTATTTCGATGTTGATGGCCTCATTCGATGTACCTTTTGTGCAATTTGTCGACGACCCTTTAGAACCGACAACTTGAAGAACCTTAGATAAGTAGTAGTAATAATAATATTAATAGCAATAATAACAATAATAATAATAATAATAATAATAATAATAATAATAATAACAACAACAACAACAACAACAACAACAACAACAACAACAACAATAATAATAATAATAATAATAATAATAATAATAAGAATAATAAGAATAATAATTGTTTAATGGAATGCGCGGTTTCCGAAGTAAGGCACGAAAACCAAGAGAAGTTTAGAGAGAGAAAGAGACAAAGTAGAGAGAGTGTGTGAGTTGAGAAGTTGTGAACGAGAAGATGTGAAGATGATCGATGAAGGTTGAAGGAGGGGGATATATATAGTGTTGGAAGTGATGTAAGCGAACGCAAGGCCCCGGAGGAGCATCAGAATGCACATCAGCGAGCGTCAGGACGTTTGAAGTGAGCACCAGGACGCTCTGTGAGCACTGTGGCGCAGGGCATTTGTTGATTGAAGATATTGGTAATTCAAAATTCAATGAGCTCATTTTTGATAATTCATTATGTGAATATGCACATGGTTATTTTGTGAGGCCTAATTACAATAATCATTCTAAGGTTGTTGATGTTGTTGATGATGTATCAAAGGTTGTTAATGAAAATTTTTATGTTTGGGGGATTTGGGTGTTTTACAGTTGAAACAAAAGCTGCATGTAGTTGGTCTACATGTACATGGTAATAAAGTTAAGCTAATGCATCGTTCAAAGACAAATAATGAAGGTAATTTGGTGTTTGAAGACTAGTTACAAAGTGTTGGTAAGGCACGAAAGCATGAAGCTAGAAATCATGAAGCTTAGGAATGATTGTATTTTAAGATAAATTATATGGTGTATGTGGACCCGGGGATTTGGGGGGCCACATGCCTGTTCTTACAGGACGTTTGAATGTCATGTATAGTTTTTTTGCATAGTGTGAGTATGCTAGGCTTGGGGGAGAGTTTAGAATCTCAAAGCCCTAGTAGAGAATTCGCCACCGTCCTCCTTTCGGGAGCTAATGGAACTCCATTAGGTCATAGCCCAATGGCAAAATGACAACCAAGGATACGAAGGTCTCATATCTCTGGATTCGGGGATGAGGGTAAGGACAATAGTAGGTCACAGTGGGCCCCCCCCCCCCCCCCCCCACCCCCCCCNTTACAATAATCATTCTAAGGTTGTTGATGTTGTTGATGATGTATCAAAGGTTGTTAATGAAAATTTTTATGTTTGGGGGATTTGGGTGTTTTACAGTTGAAACAAAAGCTGCATGTAGTTGGTCTACATGTACATGGTAATAAAGTTAAGCTAATGCATCGTTCAAAGACAAATAATGAAGGTAATTTGGTGTTTGAAGACTAGTTACAAAGTGTTGGTAAGGCACGAAAGCATGAAGCTAGAAATCATGAAGCTTAGGAATGATTGTATTTTAAGATAAATTATATGGTGTATGTGGACCCGGGGATTTGGGGGGCCACATGCCTGTTCTTACAGGACGTTTGAATGTCATGTATAGTTTTTTTGCATAGTGTGAGTATGCTAGGCTTGGGGGAGAGTTTAGAATCTCAAAGCCCTAGTAGAGAATTCGCCACCGTCCTCCTTTCGGGAGCTAATGGAACTCCATTAGGTCATAGCCCAATGGCAAAATGACAACCAAGGATACGAAGGTCTCATATCTCTGGATTCGGGGATGAGGGTAAGGACAATAGTAGGTCACAGTGGGCCCCCCCCCCCCCTGCATATAGTGGCCTCTATTTGATCTCATGTGTAGTTTCACAATCATAATATCGAATTATAGCAATCATATTTCTGGTTTAGACCTACAAACACGTATGGAAATAAGGCTAGGCGGGTTTTGATTAATGCATACAGAATTTTGTTTTATCATGCATGGATGATCACTTTAGGATTAGGTTGATTTTAATCTTGGATTAGTGGAAACATGCCTTTAGGTCTTTTAAGCTAAACATGAATTCTAGGTGATTTGAAAGCATTAAAACATCTAGCATGGATCACATAAAACCCTAGGAAAGATTTCTACTTCAGATTGATTTTAGTTTAAAGTCGAATCATCAATTAGCCAAGATTACGTGAACTAATTATGAACATGTCAAATCTGTAATAAAGCATTAAAATCACATAAACATGTAAACTAACTCCTTGAATAACTCAAGACGATGATTTCGACGTTGTTGGCCTCATTCGAAGTACCTTTCGTGCTAGTCGACGACCTTTAGAACTGAGAGCTTGATGAACCTTAATTAATTATTAATAATAATAAGTGTTATGTGTTTGGCACAGTTTTTGAAGTAAGGCACTAAAATTGAGGTAGTTTAGAGAGAGAAAATGGCGAGTTAGAGAGTTGTGAGTTGATGATTGTGTGTTGGTTGTTTGTTGTCGAAGGAGGGGGGTATATATAGCATTGGAAGTAGGGTTACTGCGTGCTAGGGCGCTAGAAAAGCGCTAGGACGCCCAGAAACGAGCGCTAGGACGCCCATGGAGCACCAAGACGCTCGAAGCGAGCGCCAGGGGCCCACTGAGCGTTGTTGTGCAGCCTCTTGGGCGCCTGGGCACTGGCTGCCCTAACTTTCCATTTTTCGTGGGATATCTCCGGTGCTTCCTTATTTCATATATTTTCTTCCATAAATCGAATTATTACGAAATATTACGAGAATGTAAGAAAATTTCTTTCATAACACTATTTATACGTTTCCATAACCTTGAGTTGCCATAAACTGAACAACCTTTCTAGAAGTTTCGTTGAATCCGGCCACATTCAATTCGTACGCTTAAATTAATTTATTTATTTTTCGAAAATGGATTTAGAATGAAACGAAAATGAAATGAAAATAATGGAATGAAAAATAATAAAATCATTTTAAGCGTACTTCAGCCGTTATAACTCATCATCGGTTAACCCCTATTGACAATGGTTTTATTTATTTATTTATTTATTTATTTATTTATTTATTTATTTATTTATTTATTTATTTATTTATTTATTTATTTATTTATTTATTTATTTATTTATTTATTTATTTATTTATTTATTTATTTATTTATTTATTTATTTATTTATTTATTTATTTATTTATTTATTTATTTATTTATTTATTTATTTATTTATTTATTTATTTATTTATTTATTTATTTATTTATTTATTTATTTATTTATTTATTTATTTATTTATTTATTTATTTATTTATTTATTTATTTATTTATTTATTTATTTATTTATTTATTTATTTATTTATTTATTTATTTATTTACAAGCGCTCGAATTTCAAGAATCGGACATTGTTGCGACATGTACATGATGATCATCGGCAGTTGGGAGCGACCAAAATTAGGTGTCTACAGTTAGCCCCCACATTGGCTAATTTGTAGAGACGACTAGTCTCGTAAAACGAAAGTCAAAGTACTTGGTACCTGCAAAACAAAGGTTAGTTTTACCTACACCAAGATGATGCATCCTCGAAAAGTGCTAAGTTTCTTGAGGATGAAGAAAAGTCTCCTTCAAATGTTGTGTGATCGTATAGGAGGTTCCGGAAAAGCGTCCGTACCATCCGGCTAGATATGAAGTCCTGGAAAAAGGCGTATGTACCATCCAGCTAGATATGAAGTCCCGAAAAGGCATCTGTACCATCCGGAGATAAGTCGTTTAAGACTAAGGTTGATCTTCTAATGATCAAAACATTTCCTCTTCAGACTCAGCTTGGCCGTAAGGAAATGTGATGATGTTGTAGAAAATTGCTTTGTTGTCTTCTGACTTGTTTGACATGATTTGGCTTTTAGGGGCACTCTGGTAATTCATACACGATTCGTCTTTCAGGGAAATTTTGGGGAATTTTTACCCGCTTTGTGTTTCGGGGGCATTTTAGTAATTTTTACCCGATTCTTCTTTCGGGGGCATTTTGGTAATTTTGACCCAATTTGTCTTTCGAGGGCATTTTCGTAATTTGATGATGTGAATTTTCTTATGATTTGAAAAATTCACAAGGGATAGCTAAATTTTCGAACTTCTAAAGGCCAAGCCACGAAAATTCTTAAATTTTGGTTGATCAATTAGTCTTTGATTAAAGCCAAGCACCCTCAAAGTCACTAATTAATCTCACAAGAGCATTAAGGAAATTAACCACCAACTCTTAGAGTTTCGGAATTTTTGTTTTCAAGTAAACAAACAAACTTTTTATTCAACTCAAACTTAATTAATTTACAACCTAATGTTGAGACTATTTATAGGAATAATCATCAATAAAATCCTAACAAAAAACAACAAAAACACACGCCTAAACAAGGGGAATTCGTCCCTCCTCAACACACACACATACAAGATAAGCATGCCACCTCATGAGTGCATCTTGATCTTATCTTGCTTAACAAACTCTAACAACTTATCTAATCAAGAAAATATCCTAACAACTAACTTAACTAAATAATTAATTAACAAGATAATCACCAGGATTACAACTAAAAATCATGCCAATAGCATGGTGCCCAAGAACTTGGAAATTCGTCAAAAAACACGCCAAGATTGCTTCGTCAAAATTTGCGCAAATTCTAAGATTTCCAAGAAACTTCAAGAAATGCTTCAAGTTCCAATCTGTTAATTAAGAAACCTTCAACAATCTATCCTCCATGTATTTTAGCATAATTATGATGATCAAGACTCCACAAGAAATAAAAGACTCAATGCCTAAAATGAGAAAAACCCTAGCAAATACAGTGGGAAAAAACCCATAGGAAAAAAACCATCTTGTTCCCTAAAATCCACCATTCTTTCCTTGATTTGCGTGCCACTTTAGGTATATGTGACCATACACACGCAAATCCCTACCCTCGATGCACCCATATGGCTTATATTCCCATATGCAATTAATTCACCTATGGTTACATCCTTGCCATTGACATCACCACCTTCGAAGTTGATTGCACCATTGTTAATCTTGTCATTTAAATTTATTACTTGTTAATCTTGTCACTGGTGCTTGCATCATTTGATTATGAATGTTGGTAAATGGCGGCGGGGAATATCAGAGTATGTGAAGCAAATCTCGCTCGATGTACAAAAACAAAACACCAAATGTGCACTGTGGGCCCTAAGGGGGTCCCAAAATTCGCCACCTGAGCGCCAGGGTAAAGGCTAGGAGCCATAGCGCAGCCCCAACGCCTAGGTGCTGGCTGTGGGGCCCTCTGGCCTTTGGTTGGTCCATGTCAGCTTATTTTGAACTTGTTGTTGTTGTTTGTACTTGTGTTGGTCCGTGTTTTGTCTCACACACACAACACCTTGCCCTCTTTCTTTCTTCTTCTTCGAGCAAACCCAACAAAATTCCCAAAATCTCCATTGAAGCTCTTGTGAAGCTCGAAGCTCGATTTTTGCGTGGATTTTGGTCACCAACAATATAAGCGCTCTAGACTTAGCTCATGTTGTTTTTTTTTTCTTGAATTTAGTAGTTTATGAAGTAAGTAGTGACCCCAAAAAATTGGGTTTTCTTGATTTTGCTCATGAATGTCGAAATTGATGTATGTTCTTGCCTTTATGAGTGTAGTGGAACCCATAGGAATTAGTTTGAGCTAAAACAAGTGAGATTTGAGTGAAAACCCAACTTGTTAGCTTAGGGTTTGAAGTAGTAAAGTAGAAGGTATGGCTTTGGTTCTATGAATTAGCGAATTTCGCCTTATTGTGTTGAATTGTTAAAAAAAAAAATGTACTTGTGACTTGGAAATGGCATGAATTGAGCCTTTGTTGATGTCTTGTGAAATTTTGTAAAACTAGCTCATATGAACTATATGAGCTAAGATAGTGAATTTTGTGTAACTTGCTTCTTTTGATGGATGAGCTTGATTTCCATGTGCTAATGATGGTGATGAATTAGGAGTAGCTCTGATTAGCAATAAATTGTAGGTTTTTCAAGCTAATTTCTGCAAAAACGGCTACTAACTTACATAGGTCATGTAAGTTGAGTAATTCATGTCAACATATAAAGTTTAACCCATTTTGATCCGAATGAGTTATATGATAGTTAAATGATGGTTTTACATGTTGTTTGAAACAAAACCAAGTTTGAAATTGTCTTGAAATGAATGGAAGCTTATGTCACTAATTTTATTTCAAAATTAGCTTCTTTAAGCTCCTAAATGTTTTCATGAAATGCTTTTGTCTAAAAGCAAATGTGGGTGCATATGTTAGCTCGTAGTAGCCCCCTTCTTCTTCCAATTCTGAAATTAGAGTCTTGTTGTAAAATGAGGTTGAAAATGTTTGCAAATGTTGACTTGTTGGAAGCTGCTGAGACTTTGAGTCTTCCATAGTTTATTATAGGTGGCTGGACAACCATAACTCATGGTATATTTATGGGAAATGTCCATTTATAGTCGTTATGCAGCCGAAATTTCTGCTAAAAATTCTTATATTTTTGCAGGGCTAATTCAGATGATGATATTGTGGAGGTGGAGGACGTACGTTAGGTGTCCTCCATAAGGTCTAGACTATGGGCTCCTGGAGAGTGGTAGCCTAGCATGTTGGCCTTTGATCGGGCTCAGCATATTTCTCACCTTCCCCTCTCGGGCCATGTGAGTAACTAACACTTTTTCTTCTTCTCTTCTTAGCTTTTCCTGTTAAATCTTAAATCTTTTCTTTTCTTTTGCAGGACAACCACTGTCTGAGGGGGTTAGGCTCAAGTACTCCATTCTTGGAGGGGCTTGCTTTACTCTGAGGGTAACGTGATCCTGATCTTCTCCGCATGCTTTCGGGGTGTGGGTTTGATGACTTCATTCGTGGCCTTCAAGCCCTCGAGAGTGTGAAAAGTTGTCGAGTATTCGTTCTTTGCCTTTTGGAGTGGTGATGGGATACCACTAACTCCTTTCACTTTTCATGGCGTGAGATGACCATCACCCCATATGACTTTGTTGTTCTGACCGGCCTTTCCTTCTCTCCTCTTCTCATCAAGGTGGACGATAAACTACTCCTCTTCATTCTACTACACGACAATTTCTGGGTCCTGTGTGTAGTAAGCTAGGTAGAGGAAATTCTGTTAGCTCTAAGAATTTGAGTGGCGGTCTTTCCTTGCCTGGCACTACCCAAGAGCAAAAGATTCACATTATTCTTCTTCTGCTCATCTCTTGTACCCTTTCTATTGATAAGGGGGACAACCCCCGATGTCAACTTCGCTTTCTTCCTTCTTTAGTTGACCTTCCAATGGTCAAAGAGTACGAATGGGGAGGTTTAGGCTATGCTTCTCTTCTTTGTACTATGAGGATACCTTGCCGTCAAGTCTATAGTAACTCTTACATTAGTGTGTCCTCCTTTTGGAGGCTTATCAAGGTAATGATTGTCTTGGACCATTGTTACCATTCATGTCATGTTCTTATTTTTTGTTGACTCGTATCATATTTTGTAATTCTAGGGCTTTGAGTATCTACCCAGTCTAGCCCCTGCTCGTCCTGGAAATTGAGTCCACCCAGTTTTAGTATCTTGGGCGAGCTGTAGGTCTGGGAGGTGGATGAAAGGGAACAACAAAGTGCGCAGATTCATTCGCAAGCTTCGTATTGAGGATTTAAGTATTTTGCCTTTTCATTATTGTTTATTTCTACATTCATTTTCACTTTTCTCATATCCTTTGATCCTTTTCAAGTTCATTTCCGTCCTTGGATAGGTCTAGCGGGCCTTCCTACCGCTCTTTCTCTTGCCTCTCAGCTGACTCTTCATCGGCATTACTTCTGGCACCATGAGGTCCCAATTTGGTATCTTGGAGAGCGGGTGGTGAGGCAACATAGCCTAGACAAGTTCGCCATCCCTCATGACCCTCCAGCATCGATGTTTGCTTCATTGGCTCTATTTGACCAGGTCGGCCGAACACGAGTAGTTTGTAATGTCTTCCACTCCTGGAAAGTGCTTGTTTACCAGGATAAGGACCATCAGAGCAATCTCCTTCCTCGGCTGGCAAAGCCGGTCCGACTAATTGCTGCTGTGGTGAGTTCTGACATTTTATTTACTTGTGTCATATTTTTACTTGGATAAGTGCTTACACCGATTCTCTTATTTTTCAGGCGTCATATGATGACCGTTTCCTCCCTTATGCAAATCTCTCTTATGATTATGAGTTTGATGGGGTAATTCATAGGGAGATGGTTCTAGAAGCTCGAGAAGGTCGGCAGTTCGCCGTTCAAGCTCTTCCTCTATTGGTTCAGCCAGTGAGTAAACCTCCAAGCTTTATTTGATGATTAACTTTTGCAGGCATTTATTATTGATTTGTTTCGCAACAAATGCCTCAGAAAGGCGTAGCTTATCTTCTGAATGTGATAGATGCTTTGAAGTATCAGGCTATGAAACTGAAGGAAGCCTTATCATGTAGGAGTCGGGATACCGAGGTAATAAAATACCCAATTTCTTTGTCTTGCTTTTCATTTGTCAAAGTTTAGTTACTGTGTCATTCAATGATCCTTTTCCATTATTCATGCTTGTAAGCTGAGTCCCGGCGGGAAGCAAGGGGCGGCAGGAGCGTCTTCTTCTAGAGAGGTAGCTCAAGGAGAGCCTGTTTACCGTCCCCATTTCGAGAGCGTTCCTGAGTCTGATGAGGCGGCCTATACTTCTCTGTCTTCTTAGGATGACCCTTTCTTCCCGCAGTTGACTTCGGAGTCATTGGTTCCAAGAGGATCCGATGATACTCCAAGCCTTTCGGAGATGTACATGTCGCTCGATTTTACTCCGACGGACATTTCGTCGACGAGCCAAGGCCCTACAACTTAGGAATCTAGTCTCTCGTTTGGTATATGCATGCCTAAATGTATATATTTACAAACATGACATTGTATATACTTAATTTTAGTTTTGTACATATTTAACTCGGTTTATTTATTTGACTCGACTCAAGGGAGGGTATCGACTTTCCCTCCAAAAAATAAAAACAATAAGGAAAAATGATAATTAAAAAGACCCAGACTTGAAATAAGTGAATGGGACACGGAAATCGGGGAAGCCGTGTGAGTTTCAAAATAGGAAACAAGAAGGTGGGAGCTTATGCCATAGCGCCAGGCGAGCGCTAGGGCACCAACCAGCGCCTAGGCACTCATCTGACGTTGTAGCGCTCACCCAGCGCTATGGTGCTCCTCTTTTCTTATTTATGGAAGCTTCATGGATTTATATACCCCTCATCATATGCTTGTTCGTCTTCCTAAAGTGACAATCTTTGAGTGTTTTTGTTCGAAAATTTCAAGAGTTTTAGTGTATTATTGTAATCGTGGCTAGGAATTTGATGTTGCTTGTGACGAATGGCTCTCATCGCTTAATCCGGAGGAGAAAGGTCTGCCGAAGGACTATAAGCTGTCCTCGCTGATCACCTTGAGGTATGCTCAACTCGACATTAATCTTATATATGCTGCTGTTGGATTTTGGAATTCAAACACCCATAGCTTCATATTCCGTGACAGAGAGGTGACTCCATTGCCTTAAGAGCTAGGAGGAATAGCGGGATTGTCCTGTGATGGTTTGCCTGTCTTCCCACTACCAAAGATTACTTTTGTCCTATTTTTTAGCGTTATCTTAACCTTGATGCATATGTGATGGAGAAGGTGGTCCGTGGTAGGAAAATAGATTTGGTTGCCTTGATTGATTATTTCAGGACTACCGAAATAGCCCGGAAGCTATATAAGTGGCGAGCTTTTTTGATTTTTTTGCATATTCGCAAGATTTCATTTTGTGAATGGTGAACCCTCAATTGGTTATACTGCTTTGATAACCGTTGTTGAGCAATTCGAAGATGGAAGGACCCCTATGCCACTATGTACAGCGGAGCTATTTATGACTCTTGATCGCTTGAAGAGGGATTCTGAAGCCCCCTTGACCGGTTGTCCCCTGCTTCTCCAGGTAAATAATTGAATGTCATACTATAAATGCTCTTGAAATGTTAGCAATAAATAGGTCATTTAGTGCTAAGTCACATGAAAGATATAAGGATTATTATTATTTCAAATATATGATAGGTCACAATACATTCGAAATATTTTACATTCCCGATATTTCCTGTGTAGGTGTGGCTTATGGATCGACTGAATTTGATGGAGCCTCTGTTGAACATCTCTACCTATACTCTTAGGAACTTTTATGGGCGACTCCAGCAATATCATCACTCTACCATGCATGAATGATTGTTGACCCTTGCAAATAAGAAGATGAACATTCGCTGGACCTTTTTGTGGTGGAGGATCAAAACCATGGTCTATACAGACGAGACCCCTTATGTTCGTGTGGCTGGCTTGACTGCGTTAACCTTCTACTGCCCTTCGCGAGTGATGAGGCAATTTGGCATCCAACAGGTAATCCCGGATCATGATACCGTGAGGCCCAAAGAGAAGTCTGTGCTGCTTGGTATTACCAAGAATTGGGAAAACAATTGGATGAAGAGGACGAAGATTTTTGTGACTCCATTGCCAGAATGCTATAAGAGGGTATCGAAGAGTTACTTAATTTGGATGAATGCAGAGTCTATTTCTATTCATGCAGAGACCCGCAAAGCCAAAAGGGGAGATCATGGGTATGCTATGGATAGAGTTCAGGATAAGCCCAAGATCACTTCTATTAAGGATAGACTAGGTCCTAGGAAGGTGTCCGTATGGCAAAGACTCGGTAAGCTTCCTCTCTTGAAGATTGAAGCTGCTCCTAAGAGGAAGAGATATAAAGAATAATGCAATGTGGAAGGTAAGGGGAAAGAGAAAGTGATTAAGGCCTCAAGAAAGAAGCAGTGGGTGCCTAAGAAGTCAATGAAAGCTTGAAAATCTTCTAAGACTATAGAGGATAAGGAGAAGGAACCTAGACCTAAGTAGGAAGATTGCTTTATTGTTTCACAAACTTTATTTATTATTATTTTTTGATGATGAGCAAGGCCTATGTGCCATGTTTATGTAAACAATTGTGTTTAAATAATCAAATAATTCATTTCATTTCACTTCATGGCCAAAGTACAACATTTTCATTTTTTTTTTTTTACTAATGAAGATAAACATAGTTAATGTTTACTTTGGCAAGCCACTAAGGTGTTGTAGAGGAATGAGGGGTTTCATTTTTAAATGGGTCAAACCCTTGGTCAGTTTTGCTTGAGTATCCTTTCGGAATCAGGCCACACGTAGTTCCAGCAGCCTCATGAGTGTAGCTTAGACATAGTACTTCTTCAGTTGATCTAGGTTGGTGAAATTATAGAAGTTGTCACCATTCATATCCATTAGCTCTACTACACCTCCGGAGACTACTTTCTTGACAATATAGGGCCCAGCCCAGTTCGGCGGAACTTCCCTCGAGGATCCATGACGGTTTTTCACAGTGCTTTGAGGACTAAATCACCTTCCTTGATTTTCCTTTCTTTGACCTGTTTTTTGAAATGTCTTTCAATCCTCTTTTGGTAAACTTGGACGTGACTCAAGGCTTTCAAGCGTTTCTCATCTAGGAGGACCAGAGTGTCCTACCGAGCCCGTACTAATTCAGCTTCAGAAAGCTCACTTTCCAACACTATCCTAAGGAGGGTATTTTGAGTTCGATAGGTTGTACGGCTTCTATCCCATAGACTAAGGAGAAAGGGGTTGCTCTTGTGGAAGTCCTAATGGATGTTCAGTACCCCCATAAGGCGAAGGGCAACTTGAGTGGCCAATATATGTAGTTTTCGGTCATTTTGGAGAGAATTTTCATGACATTTTTGTTTGCTGCTTCAACTGCTCAATTCGTTTGAGGTCGATACGGGGACGACTTGTGTTGCTGGATTTTATATTTTGTGAGAAGTTCCTCGAATTTACCTTGAATATGAGTTCCATTATCACTGATGATTTTAAACGGGACACCATATCGGCACATTATGTTAGTCTCAATGAATTGTGCCACATGTTTGGCTTGCAACATACGATATGAAGCGACTTCCACCCATTTGGTGAAGTAGTCGATTGCTACCAATATGAATTTGTGACCTCCATGACCTAGAGATGTAACCTTTCCAATTATGTCAATCCCCCATGTTGAGAACGGCATGGACATGATAGAGGTATATGTTGAGCATTACTATACTTCAGACAGTTGTCGCAATGTCTTACGTATCTATTACAATCATCCTCCATTGTAGACCAATAGTACCCTTGCTTGATAATTTTAATCTAGAGGCTAGCATTCGAGCATTCATATGAGTCCCACATATCCCTAAATGTATTAGATTTATGACCTGTCGACCCTCTTTGTTATCCACACATTGAAGTTGTAAGCCATTGTAATGCCTTTTATATAGTTCTCCTCCCTGAATGATGTATTGAGAAGCTAGGAGTCTTAAGGCGCGTTGCTCTTTCTTCAACGCATCAATGGGGTATTGCTGGTTTTCTAAGTAGTTCTTAATGTCACTGTACCAAGGTTCCTCTTTTGTGATGTCGTTCACCTCATCGTCTTCCTGAACTACGCACACGTGGGCTGCTTCCTTTCTTCTTTCGACCACCAAGGGCATTTCTGTTAAGGAACTTGGAATGCGGATCATTGATGCCAACTTAGCTAAAGCGTCAGCAAACTGATTGTCCTCCCTCTTTGAGTAAGTTTATTGGATATCTTCGATCTGAGAGGCAGTTCTAAATGAGCTTGATACGAAGCCAGGCTTTTACTTCTAACTTTCCATCTTCTGGAGATTTGGTTGATGATTAAAGAAGGATCTTTGTCGACCCTTAACTTTTGAACTTTCAAGGCTACAGAAGTCTCAAGCCCTATAATGTATGCTTCATATTCGGCCGTGTTATTGGTTACATCGAAGTCTAATTTTACTGATATGGGCTTGTGTTCCTCTTTGGGTGAGATTAGCAAGACATCGACCCCACACCCTTGTTTATTAGAGGCACCATCGGTCATCATCAATTTCTCTTCGGGGAATTCAGAATCCTCAGGTCGAGGTTGATCCGGAGAGTCTGCTAGTAATTCAGAGACTATACTTCCTTTTGTGGACTTTTGTGACACGAATTTAAGGTCAAATTCGTCCAACATGATCATCAATCTTGATATTCGTCCGTTTACTGCAGACTTGGTGAAGAGATATTTAAGGGGATCACCTTTACTAACTACGTGAACAGTGTGAGTTAGTAAATAATGCCTTAACTTTTTGGTAGACCATACTAACGCCAAGCATAATTTCTCGATGTTTGAATGTCTTTCTTCATATTGTAGAAATTTCTTGCTTAAGTAGTAGATAGCATTTTATTTTCCATAGACTTCGTGTGCTAGCATGGCTCATGCGGCGGTTTTAGTAAAGGGTCAAGTAGAGTCTTAAAGGATGAACCGAAGTCAGAGGTACCAGGACAGGCGGACTCATGAGATATTCTTTGATTTTGTTGAAGGCTTGTTGGCAGTCATCGTCTCATCCTTTTGGAGCATCCTTCTCTAGCTTCTTGAAGATGGGTTCGCATACCATGGTGAGTGTAGCAATGAACCTAGTTATGTACTGAAGTCCTCCTAAGAATCTCTGAATTTCTTTTTCGGTCTTTGGTGGTTTCAAGGACATGATGGCTTTGATTTTAGTAGGGTTGATTTCAATGCCTCTAGCACTAACCACGTGACCCAGAAGCTTTCCGGAAGTGACTCCAAAGGCACATTTTTTAGGATTAAGTCTCATGTTGAATCTTCAGAGTCTTTCGAAGAACTTTCTCAAGGAAAGGGTATGTTCACTCCTTTCCTTGGTTTTCACTATCATGTTGTCCACGTATACTTCTACCTCCTTATATATCAAATCGTGAAGCAATGTAGTTGCGGCGCGTTGGTATGTAGCCCCGGCATTCTTTAGACCAAATGGCATGACCATGTAACAGTATAACCCCCATAGAGTAGTGAAAGTCGTCTTTTCCATGTCTTTTTCAACCATCTTAATCTGGTTGTAGCCGACATAGCCATCCATGAAGGAGAATAAGGTGTGATTCGCTTTATTATCGACTAGCACATCGATGTGTGGCAAGGGAAAATCATCTTTTGGAATGGCCTTATTCAGGTCTCGAAAGTCTACACACATCCTTACTCTTCCATCTTTCTTTGGTATCGGGACAATGTTGGCGACCCAATCAGCATATTGAACCACCTTGATAAATCCTACCTTTAGTTGCTTAATTACCTCCTCTCGGATTTTGAGTTGAACTTTTGGTTTCATCCTTCTAAGCTTTTGTTTGACGGGTTTGGACCCCTGGTTCAGGGGGATGGTGTGCTTAGTTATTTCTGGATCAATCCCCGGCATATCTTCATAGGACCATATGAAAACATCCTTGAATTCTGTAAGTGTTGCTATGAGCTCTTCCGTTTCTTGAGGATTATGCGTGAGACCAATTTGTAATTCCCTTAGGGTATCGTTGTTGGAGATGTTGATTTTTTCAGTTTCCTCAATTATTGGAGTTTCGCTTTCATGTTCCTCTATAGCTTTTATTATTTCATCATCATTTAGATTTTCAGTTTGAAAAACGGAGCAATCATGTAATGGGGAGGGACAATAAGAGGATGAAGATAAGTAGTAAGCAAGAGAATATATATTATTAAGCTTGTTAATTATGACATCGAAATTGGCCATAGTGGCAGAATCTAAAGGAAGGACAGACTCCTTGACAAGTTTATTAGCAACTACGGAATTCTTAGTACTAGACTACTTAATATCATTGGACTCAGACTCGGATTCAGACTCAGATTCAGACTCGTTCAACATTGTGCCTTCTCCTGTTGTGAAGTCCATGATCTTTCCTTCCGGCGCAGTGATCTTGACAGTCTTGCCCCATCCTGTAACCATTTGACTCGCAGGTGTGATGAGCTCGGTTGGATCAAAAGCTTCGATATTCATTGCCATGAGCACCTCTTGTTTGATTGGTAGGAGCACATTCTAACCCGAAGAGCAACCCAAGTCCTTGTGCATCAAGATCATCTAATTCGGACTTCCTTATAGTGATTGAAGCGGCCTCATCTTCCACGAAGTGACAATTAAAGAATATTTCCAATCCTAGGTATCTTACTCCATCGGCACCATAGAATGGTTCGGGAAATTTGAAATAAGGGAAGTTCTCACCTTCTTGAATTGTCACACCCCCGTCCTTCTTAGCCATTTTTAGCTTTTGAGAATCCTTGAGATTGTCGCGAGTTGGAGGATATCCTAATCCAAATCTGTCGTTCTTAGGTTGGAGATTAAAAAGGGTGGTAGCAATGGCCCTTCCTGATTCCATGTCTATTCCGGGGAAGTATCCTTGGTTGCGAAGTAAAGCATTGACCATGACGTTCGAGTGAGGATCGAAATCGAAAGGAGCTTTGTCTCCTTCTTCAATAGTAGCAATCGAAAATCCCCATAATTCTTCTTCTTGAGTTGGAGGAGAAAATGGGGTAGCTTGTGTGTTGTTTTGATTTGGTGTAGTGTTAAGGCAACCTGTTCGAGTGATGGTAGGGATAGTCGTATACCTATCAAAAATAACCTACTACTATAACTATGTAGACAGGGAAGTAGGGATCGTATCCATAGGGAAGCAAGTAACTCTACTAATTCTACAAAATTATTTCACCGTAAAGGGCCTTTGAATTTTGGGTTTTGAGTAAAAAGTTAACTACTACTAGAAAACGAATTTAACAAAATAAATAACTCTATAACTAAGCCTAGGACATGGGCTCACTACAGATCAACCAATGAATTGCATCACAATTAATTAACCGATTTTTGACTTCCTGAACTAAGGTTCACTAATTCTCTCGAATCTAATCTCCTTAAAAACTCCTCTAATGGCTCTTACTCACCTAGACTCATTTTTCGTATTGTCCCTGTGATCTAATTGTGGTAATCTTACCTCTCGGTATCGATTTCGACAATATCAGAATAACAGTACAGTTAACCAAGCCAGTTTTAACTGAAAGAAATATTAATTGACAACAGGAATTCAAGAACATCAACAATCAAATTAAAATCAAGAACAAAACATCAGGAACGATCCGTAGATCCCCTAGTCCTGGAAAGGAAACTACTCACACATGATAGAATTTAAAGAAACTAAATTAATAAAGGAAAATAAAACTATAAACATAATGAAAACTAATCAATTAACAACAATTAATAAACTAAATCTAGAACATGAAACTAGGGCATAAAAACTAATAACATAAACTAAAACTGAACTAAGAATTATAAACATAAACTAGAAGCATAATTAACGGAATAATTAAAAAGGAATTGAATAAAACCTTGATTGAATTTAATGGAATGAATGAATACTCTTCACAACTTAGAGAGAAAACTAGGGCTAAAACCTAGAATTTATGATATGAAACTCCGTACATAGGTTTAGGAGTAAAAAGACTTATATTCTAAAGCCCAAAACAATAAGAAAATGCGTGAAAAAGCCTTCGGAGCAGCCCGCCCGGAGGGTCCGGGCGAAACACACTTACCCGGGCGAAAAGACCCTCGACCCGGGCAGTTAGCCACATTATTTGATTCTTGGTTTCTGTGCTCATTTTCTTCTAATTACTTCTTTAAATGCTTCTTTAAGCCTCCTAATCCTTAGTAAGGCTTGCCCAATGACTTCCAACTCTTCACTAACTCTTCAAGTGCTTCAAAAGGCTCGGGAAACAACGATAAATCATCGATTCCTGTAAAATCTTATAATAAACACAACAAACGCTCGAACTAGCAAAAGTTACTAGAAATGGCTCAAAAGAACCAGATTAGAGCTAAAAATCAATCTGGATCGGGGGTAAAATATGCATCAAATATGAACTTATCAAAATCCCCCAAGTCAAACCCTTTCTTGTCCTTCCGCAAACAACTAAGCAAACAATGCCTTCACCCCATTAACTTTGCAAAACAAAATCAACTCAAGCAATTCTGAGTATGTAAGTTCCTCAACAAAACCATCAAAATTCCTTAACCGCCATCCACTTAAATCAAAATCAATAAGCCAACCATGCAAGATATAGAAGTTGATGACTAGAGTAGCTCACTCGGTGTCACTCCACACATAATTCTTTGATTTGTTTTTTCAATTCAGTATTATTTTGTTTTTTTTCATGTTTATGTGGTTTTCTGTTTTTTCATGTATTTTTGTTTATCAATTTTCTGTTTTTGATTTTTGGTTTGTTAATTTTGCTATTTTCTTAAGGATTTATTAATTTGATTGCTAAACCATTTTTTCGTGTTTTATTATTTTGTGTTTCTATTTTATGAATTACGTTCTTGTTTTGATTTTTCAATTTTCGTAGTTTTGACTTTCAATTTTCGTATTTTTAATTTTGTTGTTTATGAATTTCGTTGTTGTTCTGATTTTTTTTCATTTTATAAATATTTCTGGAATCATTATGCATGAATGCTGAAGATGAAGGCGATGGCAGTGATACAAGAATCAACCAAGCTGAAATTCATGATGTTTGAATATTTGAATTTTCTGTTGCTGATTAGTACTGATTCATTTGGAACTCTGATCTTAGACTTTTGTTTGTAATATTATTAAGCATTTAATTACTTTTTAATGGTTGTTAACTTGTTATTTTTCAACTATTCGAGTTGTAACTTGTAATTTGTAAAACTAATTAAGTGCGTCGTACTTACTAATAGACTACTAGTTACTATTTCCTACTTAGGAGCTTTTAAACTTGGAGTATGGCTTACTAAGTGATTATTGAAGCCTTGAATTGAGGGTTTAAGATTAGTACCATTAAATTGTTAACGTTTGGTTAATTAGTATTGCTTCATTGAGATATTTTTTATTGAACATAAATGGGTTGGTCGAGTCGTGCCGGGTTAGGGTAATTCAGGCGAGTCGTGCCGGGTTAGGGTAATTCAGGTGAGTCGAGTTCAGGTTGAGGTCATATGACCCATTTAACTAAACAGGTCGAGTTCGAGTTAGCGGTTGTCAACCCATTTAACCGCCAACCCGACCCGAGGATGACACGGCACGACTCGTTTAACACTTATAGTTTCATCTAAGGCATCAGTTCCAGGTAGAGGTGCTTATTGAGCGAGTCGATCACGAGCTAGGGGTTGCTCGACTCGTGTTTGTTTATTATCGAGTCGAGTTGCTCACGAACGGCTCGTTAAAAATACCGGAATATCTTGGTTTCTAATTTTATAATGATTATATTTTTTACAAAAAAAAAAAAATTTAACTAAACATTTTATTTCTATTCAATTTTAAAGTATTTATCAATTTTTAAGATCATACTCTCTTTGCTGAGGTAACACAAGATATATTGCAAAATACTAGCAACTTATCGAGTTTCGAGCTCATTCGAGCGAGCTCGAGCTATCTCGAGTCGAGTTTTGACCGGGCCAAACTTGAACTGCTCGCGAGCTATTCAACTCGTTAAACATCCCTAGTTGCAGGAATAAACCTACGCATTCGATGAGTAAGCAGATCCGGTGTGTATTGCATTTTGCACTACATTGCCATGATAATAATACAATGAAATAGTTAACAAATAGCACATCCCTTCTGAATCTAAAATAAAGATTATATTGATAAATGTTTCCTTTTTTGCATGCATAGAGAATATATTAAAAGAGTATGCATCTAGAAATTAGCGCACAAACGAATCAAAACTACTACTGCTGCTACTGCTACTGCTAGTAACAATAACAACAACAACAACAACAACAACAACAACAACAACAACAGCAACAACAACAACAACAACAACAACAACAACAATAATAATAATAATAATAATAATAATAATAATACGATTTTTTCATTCAACTTTAAAAAGGGTGTTACAAAAGTAGCAAGTACAACCACACATTCTTACTTTTAACACACCAAATCAACCATACATTTGATATTGGAAGTACTAACCTATAGCAATTAATATATATCCGATCATAATCATACCTAAGTAATAGACAATATTACTTTTAGATACTAAACCTAAATACTACAATAGCAGCGCACTATATGACTATTTCATTACATCACCCGAAACCTACAATAGATAAACACAATAAACATACATTATAATTTACTAGCTCTTAGCTATTAGACTGAATTATATAGGAAGATCTTGATGACAAGGCACCAACATATTCATATATGTGACCTAATCATGAAATTTTTTGCGTTTAAAGATTGTTTCCAATTCATTCGGGACCATCTCACGCTTCACAACAAAAGAAAACGAACAATAATGTTCACCAGGGATAGGCGTCGTTGCAGTGTCTTTCCTCCCATATTTCCTTGGAAACCCTTCTGCTGACCTCCTATTGAGTTTCCCTTGAATTGTGACCCTTGTCCTTTCTTTCCCTTACCCTTAGTTTAGAGAAACACTCATACTCACGGTGTCCAAGCTTGTTGCACAAACAACAAGTCACCAAGTTTCTAGCACAGTCCTTACCTGAGTGATTGTTAAGACATTTCTTGCAGAAGTTCACACAACCACCTTGATTAGCTGTATGTACCATATTCCCATTTCCACTAGTTGGCTTCCCAAAGGTTCCCTTATTTCCCTAAAAGTTGTTGTTGAAACGAGGCATCTTAAATTCACCATGACTCCGTTCTTGGTTAAAGTTTCCTCCACCATCCTTTCTTTTCTCCCTCGTCTCACCTTCTTTCACCATCTCCTTCTTCTTTTGATCTAAGGCATACAAATGCGTAGCTCTACCATACAACTCATCCAAGGACTCAAAGACTTGCCCGGTATTAAGTTCCTAGCTTGTGTTTTGAATGATGACAAACTACATTGAACTATCATATTGTATGCAAGTTTCTGTTTGCATGTGCAGGTACTAAAGAACAAGTTCAATGGATGATAAGATGAAGCTCATGAAGCCAAGTCTTGAAGTTTGCATGAAGACCAAGTTCATAGAATCATATTCTTAGGTCTTAGATGCAATAATGTAAGTGGTATGAAGGTTTATAAATGCATTATAAAGGTTGAGATTAGAGAGATGAACTAATTGTGGATGAAAAGGAACCTTAGTTACTTGTTATACACAATTAAAAGTAAACTTGGCTGACTAGAACAATCTGAGAACAGTGCTGAACCACTCCTCTCGAGTTTACTTCATACATCCTTATTTTAGGAAAGTTTTCTTTCCGCACAAAATTGATTTCAAAAATACACGGATGCTTAATTTTCTATGCAAGTAAGATAATTTAAAGTATGGCAAGTATGTTATATTTGATCTCAAATAAAATCAGTGAGAATATTTTCCGTGGAATTACTTCTATATTCCTAAGGAAAATATTCCCTTACGATATTCTATAACATACTAGCCAAAAGCTTATTTAACAGAATCTACTGGCATACAAATGGAATACTTTTGCACGAACGAAAACTGAAGAACATAGATTGCAAAAGTTCTCTCTCGAAAAGTATTAACCTAGCATAAAACCTAATACCACAGTTAGGTCTTAATTAACTCTCTTTTCTAACAATTTTTAGGCTGATTATTTTGAGAGACAAAGTGTAGTAATTTGAGCACTCTGTGATTTCAGTTTGCTAGGGAAATTGATCAGGGATCATCTTCATTTGAACCTTCATAGCTGAAGGTTGAGTCGAACTTCCATAGGTGGAAGTTGGGGAATCATCTTATGCATTGGTGCACAAGTGATTGTGTGTAATTCTTTTTGTTATTCTGAGTTGATTAATAAAAGGAGTGAGTGAGTGGAGGACGTTGACTTACTAGAAGTCGAACCTCGCTAAATCTTGGTGTTGTTTATTTTATTGCATTTTGTTTCCGCTGCCTGAGAACTGGTTCATAACTAGTCTCACAATTAATAGAAAAATTTACAACAATCTCACAATAGTCAATTCACCCCCCCCCCCCCCCCCCCNCCCCCCCCTCTTGAGTGTCACTTGCACTTTCAATTGGTATCAAAACCTAGCTTCTTGAAAGCGTAGCACCTAGAGAAAGAAGAAAAGATGAATATTTAAGAGATAATGAACGTGAATGGAGGGTCAAGGCTACCCAAGTTCAATGGAACGAATTATCCTTGGTGGATGATTTGCCTGCTGAACATTATCATTGGTACCGAATATGAGTGATGGATGATAACTAAGAATGGCACAGAAAAGGAGAGTGAGTGCAAAAGCACAGATCTGAAGACACTCGAGAAGAATGCCGAGGCTATGTCACTTGTTCAACAAGGCGTTGTTGATAATGAAGTAAGTCGTATCTTAGCACGCTCTACTACTAAGGAAATATGGGAAACTCTAGAGTTAGCCTATGAAGGCACAAGTGAAGTTAGGAGATCTAAGGTTGATATGCTTATGTCTAAATATGAAACTTTTGATATGAAACTTAGGATGAAAATGTCAGAGACATGTATACCCGTTTTATGTTAATTATTAATGAACTAAAATCTCTTGGGAAAAGTTTCACTAGTGAAGTTCTGGTTAGGAAAATTCTAAGAAGCTTGACAGGTAAATGGCTGCCTAAGGTAACTGCAATTCATGAGGCCAAGGATCTATCCACTTTGTCTGTAGAACAGTTTATTGGGTCATTGATGACTCATGAGATGTTGGTGAGCTCAAAGGAGGAAAGTACAACCAAAAGCTGAGGACTGGCCTTAAAGGGAGAAGAAAATGAAGAAGATCTGGATGAGATAGGTCTCATGGCAAGAAGGTTTGAAAGAAGTCTCATATCTCAATATAACGGAAAATCCTGGAAGACACTAGTGGAAAAATTGCCATAGGTAGCGCTCCATAGGTAACGGGCAGGTTGAGTGCAAGAAACCTTTAAGTTTTATCTAACGGGCTATGATAAAACCGTAACCTTAAACCCCAATTACCTAACGGGCTAGATAAAGCCCGTAACCTTAAACCCCAATTACCTAACGGCCTAGATAAAGCTCGTAACCTACAGATTTTTAAATAACGGGCTAAATATAGCCCGTTACCTAAAGTGGTTTTAAGTAACGGGTGTTGAAGTGCACGTTACCTAAAATTTGAGGGTTTATTATTGATTCCTTCAACTAAAATCAATTATTCAATCTATTATCTCTCAAAAGTTAAAACCACTTCGAGACTCACATCTCCATTCTCTCATGTGTCCATTCTTCGTCTCTCATTCGTTGATGTTCCTATCCAGGTTTGTGATTTTTAATTTTAATTGATTTTAATTCATTTTTTGGATTTTTTTTGAGTTTTTGTTTGTTTTTATTGTTTTTATGTATGATATGAAAGTGAAGTTTGATGATTATGACTCACAGTAGGTTTTGATTCATTTTTTATTTTTGCGATTTTATATGGAAAATTTGATTTTGGCGATTTAGGTTTTGGGGGTAGGGAAAGGGAGCCATCAAAATGAATTTGTATATCGGACATTTCTAAATTAAAGGAAATTAAAGTCTGATTTCGGGCTTTTCACTATTTTAATCCAAACTTGGTAGTGTAGATCAGTTGTACAGGTTATTTGCAAAAGATATTAAAAGTTATTGAGTTGAAATTTATTTATTGGCTTTAATTTTAATGTTTTTAATATAATTTTATTTTACAGGCACCAACCGCGGCCACCGATGGAAGCTGTGAGTCTGTGGTCACTGCTTCTCAGCCTGTGATCAACCTGCTGGGTAAATATCATAACTAAATTATATTGTTTTAGTCCATATGTATACCTTAATGAGTATTGTATACCTTAATGAGTACTGTGTTTCACTAATTATGATATTTATTCCATTTTTATGTGTTTTCCGGCAGACTGCTGTCTATAGAAGAGCTCTTAACTAAGGTGACAGGAACTTCTGTTGATTGGGTCCAAATGCCTGGGATGAAGGTTTAAATATTGTTATATGACTCAATCTATTAGAAAGGATCGATTTGATTGATCTATAAAATTCTTCATACCTTAGTGTTAGGATATATTGGCAGTCTAAGCATTTGGTTGTTGAATATTGCAGCCTGATCAAGATTTGGTTGTTGTAGTTTAGAGCCTGAGTCTGCAGTCTCATAGTTTAGAGCCTACTAAGGTGATTTGCGTAGGAAACACATTTAATCTTCTTTGACAACCCATACTGTGCTATTTGTTTAGTGCCATCAACATAATAGAGGATGACAATGGTTTAACAGTTTGCCAGATCGTGGTTCCAAGTCTGCTGAAAATGCAGCCTGGAAGTATTCCCTTTCTCCCCTGCTGGAAATGGAGGAACTATTGAAATGGTTTATACGTAGTGTTGTGGTATGTACAATAGTACATTCTGATTTTTACCTGTTTTGTGGTTTACTAATTGTTGTTTTGTAGTTGTAAACTTTTATTGTTTGCCATGTTGCTGCAACCCTAGTTATCTAAGAATAACTTAATTTTCGCAAATATAAATATGTTAAGCTCGACCTTTTGGCTTTGACGTGCTCTTCCAGCACCCTTCGTGAGTCTTAGCATCATGGGAAGTCCAAAAATTGTAGCATTTTTACAACGGACATAACTTTGCGCTCGAGTGTCCGAATGATGCAATTTTTTTTTCAAATTGATTATTTTTTTGAGCTCTACACCCTGGCAAATACCCGAAGAGGATTTGGCCCATTATTTTTTCAACAAAACCTTCTAGCACCCTAATTTTAGGCAAAATGCTATATTTGTAAAATTTACAAATTTACATTGTTATTTGAGCCTTTTGATCCATCAACAAGCTCAACCATGCAAAATCATATTATTTCTTATATTGGTTGTTGATAAAGTCATATTAGTTATGGTTTCGTCCTTTAGAGAAACCTTAAGTTTTGTAGTAGTTGTGATTAAGATTGTATTTTTTTTTTATTGTTTTGTGGTTAATCAAGTGGTGCCGCTGTATGCAGATTTGAGGGCAATAAGCTTTGTTATGTTGCATTGAAATTGGATAAACGACTTGATTGAGTATATATTCCTTAACATGAATGAATGTTTGTCCTTGTAGACCTGCTTAATAGCCGTATATCTCTTTTGTACAACCTTTGACCATATATTTAATTATCTCACACTATCTTTCTTTTAAGCTTCTTTGATTTGTTGATAACTTGATATACTAGGCTTACCTAAGTTTCACAAAAGTCTTTAAAAAAATCTAATTTTGAATCATAATTTAATGAACTTTAACTCCATTGATCTTTAAGTCGTTTGATATTAAACTTGATCATTTTATCTTTTTAGTGGTGGCAATGAATTTATCATGGTTGTTTTTGTGAAAGATGGTTATTTGTTGGTATTAATGTTTTGTATCAATTGCATTTCATGGGTTAATGGATATATGTTAACTCATCAACTATTTATTTCCTTTTAGCGGATGCTTCAATGACTTGATCAAGTTCATTCTATGGGACTTCAAATGATAAAGCTGAAGACTTTACTCTTTTTGTTTGAAAGAGTGTACTATTAAGTTGTAGGACTTTTAGCTTTGTTAAGACCCTTAACAACTTTTGAAGCTAGTTTCTATATTGTACAGTTGATTTCATATTCTCATTTCTAATGTATATTTTCGCTAGGTGATTTCATATTTTCATTTCCAATGTATATCGTAGTTTCTTTTAAATGCATACGTAATTTTTCTCTAAAGTCTTGTGTTATTCCGATGACTATGGCAAAGATAAAAAGATTAGTGGCTGTAGTGGTGTTACCACTACTGTGTGTGTAAAATGCTGCGTACAATTGTATTTTTTAAAAAAAAAATTAAGACTTTAAGTAACGGGCCTGACAAATTCCCGTTACTTAAAGTCTTTATTTTTCACTTAATTCGTGATTTTAAGTAACGGGCCTGTCATTCTGCCCGTTACCTAAAGTCTCAATTTTACAATATTCTATAGGACTTTAAGTAATGGGCTCAAAGCTGCGCCCGTTACTTAATGTACTGTTTTAGGTTACTAACGTTGCCCGTTACCTAAACGAATATGCAACGGACTTTAGCTAACAACAATGACCGTAACCTAAACCCCTTTTTGGCTCGTTACCTATGACGTTTTTTCCACTAGTGAGAACAAAGGTAACACAACTTAAAGAAGATCAGTACCAACACTGGTTGTTTCAAATGTGGTGAAACTGGACATATGATCAAGGACTGTCCAGCATGAAAAACTAACAAGGGAGGACCAATGGAGAAAAATATGACAAAGAGAGCCATGGTTTCTGCTTGGGGTGATCCTGACTCGGGTGGTGAAAGTGAGGAGGACGAGGCTCTAGCTTGTGTGACTATACTGTTGGGAGAAGTGGAACAAAGGCGGACCAGTTCAGGAAAGAAGGGACACATGTGTCTCATGGCAGGAAGCAGCTCTTCCAATGAAGAACAGGTAACTATTTCTGATATGCAAGAACAAATGAGATACTGTGATAGAGATGAGTTACTAGGTTTTCTAGATTCTGCTATTGAACAAAATGTCAAAGGTAATGCTTCTTATAAAGGCGGGAAATAAAAAGAAGATAAGAGAAGTAACACGAAATCTAGACCTTAGTAAGTGTCGTTATGCTCAGCTTGAACTTATTTGTACAAAATTGAAAGAAAAAACTTCAGAGCTTGAAATAAGTTTGGATCAGAAGAATATATAACTTGAGATGCTAAAACCTCAATCAGTTTTTTCAAAAACAGATTTTTATCAAAATAATGAAAGAGGCTTTAGTAAGCTTAAGGAGGGAGAAGTTGAAGGTATAAATTTCGAATTACTTAAACAGAAAATCTTCACTCTAGAACTTTCTGACTTGATTTTGGCTTATCACTATATGATTGATGATGTGGAAGAATTGTTCAAAGAATATGTAGATCTAAAAGCTTTTCTTGCTAGCACAAGTGGTCCTAGTGTTAATGTCGATAACTTATGTTTCGATTATAGGGTAAGATATGTGATTTACAAGCTGATATATCTGAGTTAAAGAAAAATATCAACACTGAAGTTGGTTCAGGTAATCAAGGTGTTGATATTGAATCTTTACATTTGGAATATGAAACTAAAATTTGTGATCTTCAAGCTAAAATATTCCAACTAAAGAAAGGAAAGAACACCCAGACCACTTCGGAACCAGATTCTGAAATGGTTTCAAATCTTAAGGATGAGCTTCATAGGGCAAAGTTAGACCTTTCCATTGCTGCAGAGTATAATGAAGCTCAGCTTAAGAAACTTGAAATCAAGGAACATGATTTGAGTGACTGCCTAAGATAGATGAACAGGTTGCTCGATGCTCAAAGTACTCTAAACATCCTGACCTCACAATCTGGTAATTCTATGAGGTTTGGATTAGGGTATTTTGGAAGTAGTTCCCAACAGCCTCAAAAGTTGGGAAGAGATGAGACTTGGACATGCATGTATGCACTTATTGTGGTAAGAATGAACATGTAATAGAGACTTGTTGGACAAAGCAAAAAACATGATAAAAGAAACAGGTCTCATGTTCAAAAAGTTCATAATCAAAAAGGTCACACACATAATTGGTCTAAGAATGGAAAACATGATAAAACAAGAAAGACAAATATTAAACAAATCTGGGTTAGAAAGTTCAGTATCAAACCAGTTCCTAATGACAAGGAACACAAGAAAATTTGGGTTCCTAAAACTAAACCTTGATTTGTCTGTGCAGGTTAGAGTGAAAGGAAAGCCATATTGGTATTTGGACAGAGGTTGCTCAAGACACATGTCAGGAGATAAAAGTCAATTTCTTTCACTCGTAGCCTATGAACGAGGAAGTGTCACTTTTGGAGACAACAGCAAAGGTTTAATCAAAGGTATAGGTAAGGTTGGAAAAACACTTTCTTAAGCGATTGATAATGTATGGCTTTGTTGAAGGTTTGAAACATAACCTTTTGAGCATATCTCAGCTATGTGACAAAGGGGGCCATGTTGAATTTGAAACCAATCTTTGTCACATAGTCAACACTGAAACAAAGCAACTAGTCTGTAAGGGGTTCCAACACAATAATGTTTACATAACATTCTTGAGTCAGATTCCTAAGACCAGTGCCACTTGTCTCAATGTTGTAAAGGATGACCTTGGTTGTGGCACAAGAGACTTGGACATGTAAGTTTTTCCTTGTTAAATAAACTACGATCTCAGGACTTAGTTACAAGTTTACCTAACATGAAGTTTGCTGCAGATCATATTTTCCATGAGTGTACTAAATGTAAGCATGTCAAGTCCTCTTTTCGGCCAAAGAGGTTGTAAGCACCACTAGACCATTCAAAATTTTGCACATGGATTTGTGTGGGCCCATGCGTATACAAGGTCGAAATCGTCATAGTTATTTGTTTGTGTTAGCTGATGATTACTCTCGTTATACTTGGACGGTCTTTCAAAAATTTAAAAATGAAATTTTTGAAGAGTTTGAAATCTTGATAAAACAGGTCATAAACAACATTAATCATCAACTAGTCTCTGTCCGGTCTGATCATGGTTCTGAATTTGACAATGTCAGCTTTGAAACCTACTGTAATGATCATGGTGTATCTCACAATTTTTTAGCTCTCAGAACTCCACAAGAAAATGGAGTGGTTGAAAGGAAAAATCGCACTCTAGAAGAAATGGCAAGAACAATGCTTCTACAAAGTGGATTACCTTGAAACTTCTGGGCTGAAGCCATGAGTACTACGTTCTTTATTTTAAATAGGGTAATGTTGAGACCTTTACTAAAGAAAACACCTTATGAGCTCCTTAGGGGAAGAAAACCAAACATTTCACATATACATGTTTTTCGGTGCAAGTGCTTTGTACACAACAATGGTAAATCAAGTTTGGACAAATTTGATCCTAGGAGTGATGAGGCTGTTTTTATTGGATACTCTTCACACAGAAAGGCATACAAAGTTTTCAACAAAAGAACCTTGTGTGTTGAAGAAAGTATCCATGTCTTATTTGATGAAACTAACATGTTCAGCAAGCATGTGCAGGTTGATGATGCTGATGAGTTTGAAATTGGCATGCTGAACTTTACAGGAGCTAAAGAAGGAGAAGGTGCTGAACCAGACTCACCACACAACTCTCCTAAAGAGGAAGAATATGTTCTAGCACGGAATCAGGTGGCTCAAGAGGTAAGGGAAGGAGATAGTGACTCAGAGGCTTATCCACATAAAGGTGATGCAGCTGAAACCACTATGGAACCTGGTTCACCTGTTCAAGGGAACAACAAGACAGGGGGAACCAGTACAGGAACCAGTTCAACATTAGGAGGCACAAATGTAAACTTTGATATGAATAAATATTTTAAGTATAAGTCCTCTCATCCCTCTGATCTTATCATTAGTGACATTAACAAGGGGGTGCAAACAAGGAATTCTACTTTACAAAACTTTTGTGCTTTCTATTCCTTTCTTTCAAATGTTGAACCAACTGATTATAAGGTTGCTTTAATGGATCCAGATTGGGTTCTAGCCATGCAAGATGAACTTAATCAATGTGAGAGAAATCAAGTTTGGCATCTTGAACCCAGGAAGTAAAACATGTCTGTTATTAGAACTAAGTGGGTGTTCAGGAACAAATTGGATGATTCAGGTATTATAGTCAGAAATAAAGCTAGGCTAGTGGTTCAACGGTTTAATCAGCAGGAAGGAATTGATTATGATGAAACTTTTGCTCTTGTAGCTAGGCTTGAAGCAATCAGGATTTTAATTGCTTTTTCTACCCATATGAACTTCAAACTCTTTCGAATGGACGTTAAGACAACCTTTCTAAATGGTTATTTGAAAGAAGATGTTTATATGGAACAACCTCCTGGATTAGAGGATAGTAACTTGCCAAACCATGTTTTTAAACTTGACAAAGCTCTTTATGGTCTCAAACAAGCTCCTAGAGCATGGTATGAGAGACTTTCAAGTTTTCTTTTAGAAAACGGTTATAAGAGAGGTTCAGTTGACAAGGCACTATTCTTAATGGAAAGGGGAACTGATCTGTTAGTGGTTCAGATATATGTTGATGACATTTTGTTCGGAGAAACTAATCCTAATTTGTGTAATGAGTTTGCAGATTTGATGAAAAGTGAATTTGAGATGAGTATGATGGGGGAACTTGGGTTCTTCCTAGGGCTTCAAATCAGGCAAACCAAGGATGGAATCATGATTCATCAGCAGAAGTACCTCAAGGAGCTGCTGAAAAGATATGGTTTGCAATACAGCATATCCTATGAAACACCTATTCCAACTTCTATAAAAATAAGCCTTGATGAGAAGGAAAAGGATGTTGAGGGTAAGTTGTACAGAGGTATGATTGTCTCATTGCATTACTTAACAACCAGTAGGCCAGATATAGTGTTTTCAATAGGGTTGTGTGCAAGATTTCAAAGCAACCTTAAAGAATATCACTTAAAAGTTGTTAAGAGAATTTTGAGATATCTCAATGGTACTAATGATTTGTGTTTGTGGTAACCAAAAGGTAACAGCATGAACCTTATTGGATACACATATGCTGACTTTGCTGGTTTTATTGTGGGCAGGAAGAGCACTTCTGGAATGGCTCACTTCTTAGGTTCTTGTCTTATTTCATGGGGATCTAAAAAACAAATTTCTGTGGCCTTATCTACAGCCGAGTCTGAGTACATTGCAACTGCTTTATATTGTGCTCAGCTCTTGTGGATAAAGTCACAAATAAAGGATTTTGGGGTCTGTTTCAAAAGTGTTCCCATTTTATTTGATAACACAAGTGCAATCAATATTTCGAAAAATCCTGTCAAGCATTCAAAAACCAAGCATATTGAGATTAGGCATCTTTTTCTAAGGGATAATGTTGAAAAAGGTAATGTGGAATTAGAGTTTTGCAGGTCAAAAGATCAACTAGATGACATTTTTACAAAAACCTTTGAGCAGAGACATGTTCATCAAGCTTTGTACCTTGTTGGGTATGATTAAAATTAGACAATGAGCTCTTAGGTCTTGACTTGTCCCTTTGGCTAGTCAAATAATGTCAATTTGTATATATATTTTTTTTCTTTTGGCTTTTTAGAGTTCACAAAGTTCTTATGCGATGCTAAGCTAATCAATTTATTACTCAGGTAACTTAGCATAATCTTGAAAAGAGTAAGTTGGCCGCACAGACTAGTTGCAGACCATTTGGGAACCAGATTTATGAGGCAGTTATTTTAATCAATCAGTTTATTTTCAAAATTTCAAATTATTGGAAATAAATGAAATAACGGTTGTATTTATGGCAACTGCCTTTTTGGTTGAATGGACAATTATCTTTCAAATCTTTGAAGATAATCGTTTGATTTTTTACTCTCTTATAAATATTCTGCTTATGATCACACTTTCCTTTTTCATTTCGTTGATCATATATATTTTGCTTATACTTTCTATCGATTATATATTCTCTCACAAAACCTAAATTGCCTAAATTCTTCTTCTTTCTCTCACTAAAATTGTTCAAGTTTCTTTTTAAGTGCTCAAAGCAGAGGAAAAATTCATCCTCATTCCTCATCATGTCAAAAAGAAGAAGTACAAGATTAGTTGAGAAGGAAATTAGTGAGTCTCCTGAAATTGAAACAAAGAAATCGAAGAAGCACTAGTGGAAATTTTCCCATTTGTATCGGGCAAAATCGTTCATTTCGGACGGATTTTAGGCGTTACGTTTGTGGGGGTTACAAATAATGAAAGTATTTGTATCGGTCTTTTGACCGTTACAAATAACTAACTCTTTGTATCATGCTTTATAGAATACTCGTTATAAATAGGGTCATTAGTAGTAAAAAAAAACACATACTTGTAACAGGCATTGAATAAAGCCCGTTACAAATACATATTATTTGTAACGAGAGTCTCATGGTGCCCTACTAATAATGTTATGTGCTACACAAAAATAAATATTATTTGTAACGGGTAAATTATAGGCCCATTACAAAAAAGGTTTTTTTGACCCAAAAAATAAACCAGCTTTCAATATCACCTACCCTGCATCCATAATATGCACACCCATTACCTTTGCACCTCCACTCACCAAAGCCAGCACAATTCAAATTAATCACCAACTAGATGGAACCATTTACTAGCACACTATCAACAAATATACACCCAAAATAATCTTCCAAAAATACAATCATAATTTATAAATGACCTTTTTACCAAAGCACCTAAATTTCCCTAATAAGTACCATGCTAGCAATCTCTGTCTAAATATTACACAGGCTTGATATGAGTTTTCAACAATACAATAAGATTCTACTGCTTATACAGACAACCAACTTTAATAATTGCCACATAAGACTTCTCACTCTTATCCTCTGGCGTCAATAGCACAAGATCCTCCTGCATATGACAATAACAATATTCATGAAAATGAACCCTTACTGAGATTCAGAAGAGCAGCTACCAAAACAAGCAAATATGACTACACTAGGGCATTTATGTGGTAGAACGAATTCAGAAACGCAATATGGAGTACAATAAAACAAAAACAGAATCTAAACCCTCTTTAAGAAGCAAACCTTGTTATTTGTTGTTTGATTGTACATCAAACAACAGATAACAAGTCCTAAGATAGTCGATTTATTAAAAGCGCTAAAATGTAGAGAATGGCAGCGCTTTTTGCGTGCTATAATATGGGGGTGTTGGGAAAACAATGATAGCACTTTACAAAGTGTTGTTAATATGTGAATGATATTGCAGCGCTCAACTTATAGCACGTATTATAAAGTGCTGTAAAAACATGATTATGGCATTATCATTTTGGCACCCAAATTTCAAATTTTACAATTGCAGCACTTCAATTAAAGCACTTTAGAGTGCTGTCTATTTGCGTGTTGACACCAAAAAATTTTGGCGGGTTTTTTCTTACATTTCAGCTTTAAAATTGGTGCTCATTTGCAAAATATACATTTTGTTCCTGTTTTAAATTTAAATAATGAACTACCATTTAATTTATTTTTTTCCAATTGAATGATATACATTCTAATAAAATTATCTTTTTCAAATAATCTCATTTTATTAATAACTATAGAATTCATACATCAAAAAAAATACTTAAATAGTTCATCAAAATCAACTATAAAAAAAATGAAGTACAAAATTTTCTAGAGAAAGTTCTAACTCCTATAATAAACTTCTACACTATACACATAACTCGAGCAATGTCAATCATGAAGCAAGAAATATATGTTGTGCCAATCAGTTCCTCGCTTCATCAATCTGTTGTTAAACATTGCAATCAAAAAAGTACTGCAATAAAAATATATTAATTAGTTTGATCAAAGACGTATCAAATTAAAAGTAGGTATAACAATAAAAATATCATCTATTTGCAAATGAGAATAAGAACCTAGTTCCCGATTGCAGAGTGCTTACCATCATTGCACCTCTCACTTACCATCCATTTGCTCCACCCCACCCCAAACAGTCTCTCCACGCCAATGTCAAAGTACTGTGGCTAAGCACACCCATGACCACCGACAAAACCCTCATTTAAGAGTGCAACAACAGATGATCAATATTTATCCCCTATCCCAATCTTATGGTTACCCTTAATCAAACAGCACTCACCGCTACCAATCCAATTTTCTACAAACTCAACAAAGTTTCCAGAATATGCCAAAAGCACATTTATAACCAAAGTAAATTCAATAAAAATTAAACAAAATTAAAAACATACATCAACATGGATTTGAGTTTGTTTATGCTCAATTGTCTCTTTTATATATCTCATCACGTAATATCCACAATCGATTCCATTTTGTTGACGAGGGCACTACAACAATATTCAAATAAAACAATACTCAATATACAAAAAATTATGATGTAACATCTTGGTAAACAAAGGAAAATTAAAAGTTTACCTGTATTTACAACCACTTAGTGTTCATGTTAATCTTCCGTTGCATTTCTCTTTCACTTTGAAATAAAAAAAATTGCTCTACATCCATAAAATTGCAAATTATAAATGTTTTATAATTATATAAGTACCATAAATAATAATTTTTTATGAAATTAACTCTAAATTAATATAATGACACGTCTGAAAATTAAAAGAGATAAAATTAATAAAAATTGAGCGGAAAATTCGGCAAAGCCTTCTTTGTATATTGGACAAACCAAAACTCCCAAAATTAGGGTTAATTAACCTGTTTCATATATAATCAACTGCCAGCAATCCCAAATATTAATCAAAGTCATTGTCTACAATCCAAATATAAGTTATTACTTACGTCTCAACCATTGTATGTAAATCTTCACAAACTTCGTTTCCCGTACCCTTGTTTTATTCATTGTACAAGGGATCCATAAAATAAACAGCATTGTTAAACGGGTCAATTATAGACAACACCCAATGGCGCCTATCAGTCGACTAACATTAACAGTAAAATTAAGATCATATGTATACACAAATGAGAAAGACGTACTACTTTCTACAGTTTATGACATTTAACTTCGACAAAGTTCAATTTCATACCCAGCATTATATGGTGCAATGAAGACTCTTCCTTCACTTGCTACTTTGAGAAATGTGTCTGAAATGTATCGAGCTCTTGCCATTCTGTCTTCGTTTGCTCTTTTCATCTCTCCCTTTTTGAATTGTGCTATGGGTCTTTTGAATCAATAACGGGTCAATACCAAGTTCATAGAGTCATATTCTTAGGTCTTAGATGCAATGTTAGTGGTATGAAGGTTTATAGATGCGTTGTAAAGGTTGAGATTGTAGAGATGAACTAATTGTGGAGGACAAGGAACCTTGGTTGCTTGTCATACACAATTACAAGTAAAATTGGCTGACTGAAACAATCTAGGAACAGTGCTAAACCAGTCCTCTCGAGTTTACTTCATACATCCGTATTTTAGGAAAGTTTCCTTTTCGCGCAAAATGGATTTCAGAAATACACGGATGCTTGATTTTCTATGCAAGTAAGATAATCTTAAGTATTGCAATTATATTATATTATATTGTACTGATTTTATTTGATCTCAAATAAAATCAGTGAGAATATTTTCCGTGGAATTATTTCTATATTCCTAAGGAAAATATTCTCTTACGATATTGTATACATACTAGCTAAAGGCTTATTTAAGAGAATCTATTGGCATACAAATGGAATACTTTTGCACGAACAAAAACTGAAGAACATAGATTGCAAAAGTTCTCTCTCGAAAAGTCTTAACCTAGCATAAAACCTAATACCACAGTTAGGTCTTAATTGACTCCCTTTTCTAAGCGTTTTTAGGCTGATTATTTTGTGAGACAAAGTGTTGTAATTTGAGCATTCTGTGAGTTCAGTTTACTGGGGAAGTTGATCAGGGATTATCTTCATTTGAACCTTCATAGTTGAAGGTTGAGTCGAACTTTCATAGGTGGAAGTTGGGGAATCATTTTTTGCATAGTTGCACAAGTGATTGTGTGTAATTTCTTTCATTATTCTGAGTTGATTAATGAAAGGAGTGAGTGAGTGGAGGACGTAGACTTATAAGAAGCCGAACCTCGCTAAATCTTGGTGTTGTTTATTTTATTGTATTTTGTTTCCGTTTCCTGAGAACTAGTTCATAACTGGTCTCACAATCAATGGAAAAATTTACAACAATCTCACAACACCCAATTCACCCCCCCCCCCTTCTTGAGTGTCACTTGAACTTTCACCCGGCTAGTTGCAACTGAATATCTATGGGCAACCCTCTCTCAAAGCGACTAGCCTTCAGCTTCTCCGTTGCCACAACCTCCTTAGCAAACCTAGATAACTCTATAAACTTCGAGTAGTACTCGGTAACTAATATACTCCCCATCTTAAGTTCCAAAAACTCATCAGCTTTCTGCTTTTGAAGGAACGCAGGGTAAAAATTGTTGCGGATCTGCTCTTGAAACACTGTCCAATTGAATCCTGGCAAAGCCCTAATCATAGCTTCATTCTGTGATCACCAAAGATCCACTTCTCCCCTCAGGCCGTAAACTGCACGGTTGACCTTGAATTCTTCAAGACACTCAACTGCACCAAACAGCTTGTCAAAGTCTCTCAACCATCCCTATAAAACATTTGGCTTGGGTTCTCCTTGGTATGTAGGCAGCTTACTTTGAGCAATTTTCTTAAAAAGTTCCCCAGCGGGGTCGCCTCCATTACCATTTCCTCTAGCGGCTAATTGTTCAGTTACAATAGCTAATTCCCTTACTACATCATTCAACTGATTGTTGTTACGTTCAGCCATACTATTTCTCTTATAGAGGGAAAAGACCTTTATATTAAACTATGTCTAACATTAAGTTAGAACAACACAACACTTATAACACAACATGAAAGCACCTTCTCAATTTGTCTCATAAAAGAAATTTCCATTCTTTTAAAGCGAATGATTCACTTAATTTTGATTGTTTACACAACCATTCAAGTAAAATAAAGCACATAGTAAAAAAAATTCCCTTGGTTTTGCTCTGCTTGAGACATCATTTCTAAAAAAAATTGACTCATTTATTCTTTTATTCTCATAATGGTTCTTAAATGCTTAGTTTTCTAAAAGTTTCTTATGGCTTCCTGCCATTTATTCTCAAAGAAAATAATAATCTAAGAGGTCCTATATCCTAAACATCAACAATACTAAACAGCATAAATTTAAACTAAACTCATGTTCCCAACAAAGATTTTCAAACATTAACATTATCCTGCTAGTCCCTAGACACCACATATTTCTCAAGTATGAACTCAGGATCTTCTTCAATATCATCTTCAACATCATCGTTCGAATCTATCTCAACATCCTCATCCATGTCTTCTTTGGGGTCAAGTTCATCTTCTTCTTCTTCTTCAGAATCAGTCACTAAGTCCACAGACACAGGAATCACTAGATCTGGATCCTCAATCTCATAACATGAACTATCCTTCGACTCATAGCTTGGGAAACCTGAAGCAGCTTCATCTTCACCCATTGTAACACTCTCCTGGTCACTTGAGACCGGTGTGGGTGGGAACTTCTCACCTATATTTGACTTCAGAAACTCTTGCTCCTTCTTTTCAATATAATCTTCCAATTACCTCCAATCACAACCCCATTGACCATTTCGATCCTTATACTTAGCATAATTTGGAAGTCCTCCAATAAAATGAAAGTCATCAAACTTCGACTTGATCTCCAAATAAGATGGATGGTTAGGGAAACAATTCACAGTCAATGCAGATACATGATCAGATTGGTCCTACTCCTTTAAATTCAACACTGCACTCATGTATGAACAGTAAAAACGAATCTTCCATACATACTGAGGTGGACTTTCATAATCCTTCTTCTCCAAAGTTCTCATCTATGTTTCCTTACTCGGCATATTATCCACCATCCTGCAACAACACTTAAAATTAATATGCAATCCTTCCCACACAACAAAACCAAGCTAGACAGTTCCACAACAAAAAAGTTAGGTGGCTAACAAATATTTTTTCTACACATAACTATCTACATAAAAAACATTTGCAAACATTTACTTAAATGCATGAAGGAAAAGAAATGAAGTCTAGGCTCAAACTTCTTGTCCAATCTCACCACATGTTATGAAAGCAGTAACATATAATAACAAACCTGAATTCCTTTCATACTTGCACATGTAAGTAATTTAAAACTTTTTACTTTTCAAAACTCTTCATTTTGGAAATTACTATTTTTAAAAAATCTTCCATTCTCAGTACCTTTCTAAAGTAAGAAATTCCTTTTTCATGAATAAACTCATGGTACCTCCAAAATAAAAATTTATTTTAGTTCGAAAACTAAGCTCTAGTAACCACTTTGTAACACGCTGGAATTTCCTAACTTTCTTCTTGCAATTTCCGAAAATATATATAAATAAAATAGAAAACAATAATAATTATACTTCCTACTTAACTAGGAAAAACCAAAGTATTACCGCCACCATGATAACGGCTAAGGCTTTTATCAAAGTACAACAGTGGAAGCCTTTAAATTAAAAACCAAATTAAAACTCAAAAGCAAACCAAAGTCAAAACCAATAAGAAAATCAAAATAAATCTTTATTACAATTCGGAACCGTATAAAGGCCCTTCAAAACCAAATAAACTTTAAACTTCGAAAAACCAGAAGTCAACATCAACAATAAATAAATAGCAAGTCCACACAACTAAGAAAACTACAATGCAAGCTCTCACACTCTAACCCAACATGATTGACTATGCCCACCTATACCTGTAGCTTTCTCTTTGTTCTAGACAACTACTCGCCATTGAAATGGATCGTCGTAGGGCCAAGTCAAAGACAAAGCCATGCACAGTTGCACACAAACACACACAATCAGCAAAGCTGAGTACATAGATACTAGAGATTATGCAAAATATGATTAACATTAGAATAAAAGAAAAGAATGAACGCAAATACTTCTTACCATTAATATCTCTACATATTTGTGCATAGACTCGACTTAGATCAATTATTTATTATATTTAGATCTTTGGATTTCGCATCGAACGGGTTTCCTTTCCTTAACAATCCCTCTACTGCGCACCAACTTAGGAGCAACTTCTAGCGCATTTAAAATATAAAAGAGTACAACGTCTTGTACCCCGATTAGAAGTTACAGTAAACATCCATAACCCCCCCCCCCCCCCCCTTTTTATT
>PYUH01000228.1:1026264-1046482 GCA_016808085.1 Suaeda aralocaspica | reverse complement strand
CCCCCCCCCCCCCCAATTGTTCATACTCAAGGTATATAAGTTCCAAGAGTTTTGGAACGAATCCTCTTTCACTTTACGTAATTAACTGGTTTAACAAATATTATGACTCACACATGAATACATAGAAGCATGCATAGAATCAAGCAAAACCATATTAATTATCTTTGATTTAAAGTGATTCTAAAATAATTTTGTGTGTCCTTTACTTAACTAAACTTTCCTTTACCACATATTAACTGTGAGTGGCTAACTATTTGCTCATTTGCTCCTTTTAAACATGTGAATAAAAATACACTAACTACCTTTTTTGTTGATTAAGTAACTAATCAACTTAACTGATTTACCTTCCTTCATTATTGACTATTAGTCAAACATTAGAATAACTTTAACATTCCAATTACTCATGATATAATTAACAATGCTATCAATGTGGAATGTCAAATTGATATATAAAATATACTTTCATAATTCAATGCTATCACAACTTCCCAAACAAGTACTCAACAACCAAGCAACAAATTATGTTCACAAGCATAGCATACAAGATCAACAAATCAAGCATGAACTCTACTTATATTCGCCTTTAGTACTTACGTATCTTGTATAATAAAGGTGATCCGCCACAACTTCTAAAAGTCTCCTAACTCAAATTCTCCTACATAGAGAAAACCGAAACTAAATTAAAACCATGTTGACTAACTTCTACAACAACTCTAAACTAACTGTATATTTACATTGGAAAATTGCCCAAAACCTTCCCTATATAGTCTCTATTCAACTCCATATTTTACTTTAATTTTTCTTTTGCAAAACACTTGGTTTTCGATAATTTTCCAAAAATGACAGCTTTATAAAATTTACTTAAAAACCCTTCTAAATATTATAATCTGATCCTAAAACATTAGATTCACGTCCTAAGATCATCATTTTGATGTGTTAAAAACCATTTTAACTTATTATTTCACGTGCTAATATTTTTTATTGTGCATGAACACGTGTTAATAAAAATTTACAGCATTATTTATTGATTCAAAACTCATTAAAATCTCATTAAAACTTCATAAATCAAGCACAAAACACTTTTATAATCTCATATTATCATTATACATCAATTCTACGATTTAAAATAATTTTTCATGCTTCAAAACATGTTCATAATATTTGTACTCTTAGTTTTCATAACTTTAAAAATTTGACAGCAATATTAATTAACTTTGAAACCTTTGAAAACAAATCTAAACTTCATAAAATCATCACAAATTAATACTACAACAATCTATGATCACAATATGAACGTTTAGACTATTAAAAATCATAAAACTATAAATTTCATAATTTTATAAACCTTAATTTTATAATTTCTTGAACAACTTTATAAACATAAACTTTAAATCCTAAAACATGATCATAGCTTTATAAAACATGATTAAAATCATAAAACATGATTTAAATCATAAAACATGCTTAAACTAAATTACAAACATGAATTTATGCATAATTGAATTAAAAAGAAAAGAAAAGAAATGGTTTTTTTTTATAATAGAGTTTCGAAAATATACCAAAATAGGGGAGGAAGAGAGGTGGTGGTGGCCGGCTGTGCAGGGGCGGCGCGCAAGAGGAAGGCCGGTGACGAAGGGGTGAGCGAAGAAGAAAAGCGACGAAGTGTTTTTTTTTCCCGGAAATTTCGAACCTTTTTTTTCTTTTTCATTTTTTTTTTTGAATCCTAACTCTCAAAATCTGAAAATTTTGGTTTTAAGGGGTATTTGCAGGCCCAAAGTAGGTTTTGGTGAAAGTACATCAATACCCTTAATGATTAAAATTACTTTTGTGCCCTTGTTTTAAAAACAATTAAGGAAACCTTGAAAATTCTAATTTTAGAAACTTGTTAAAATATTTAATAAAATTCAAAGTGACTTAAAATATAATTTATAAACTTTAGAAAACATAAAATAATTATTTTAAGTAACAATTAATTTAAATTTTCTTTCTTTAATATATTTTTGAACTTAATTTTTTAATAAAAATACTAAAAATATACACATAAAATACGAAATTAAATCCTTAAAATATGTGAAAATATGGGGTATTGCATGGTATGACTCCTCAAATGCTTCCTTTTCATCCCCAATGATTGTACATCCAAATTCACATTGAGGAAGTGTAGCAGAAACTTCAGCTATTTCTCTGATCACATTATAATAACTTGTGCATAGCCCAAAGCATGACAGATATGCTCTAATACAGGAAGATAAACAATGGAAATGATAGTTGGTGCTTGTGCCATTACCTTTCCAGAAAAATAGGTGCTAATTAAAATTCTAAGAATATTCATATCATTAAAATCATGTGTAATCGATTGTTATAAAACTGTGAAGCTATTAAAGTAAATATCTATCAAAAATAGATTCAATTACTAATTTCCATTAGATGACCTATATCAGATTATGTTATACCTATTTGTTACATGCTATAAAATACATTACACTACATGATATAAAATATACTATGAACAGAAAACAATATACAACAGATAACTATACCATGTAGTATATTATATTGTAAACTATAAACACAAACACTAATAGTCTGACCAACCTAAATATTATCAACCGGAATACACACATGACAGCAAAACTAAACAAACAATGTCATACAACAAAAGAGATGCAAAGCAGAGGCTTAAACATGCTGATATGATACATTCTAACACCTAAGAACATTGAAATATATATACTAATTTTTTCAATCAATCAACAAAGATATATGAACTTTTTAAAAACTAAGATGAAAGTAGAACTTACCAAACTTTAGAAGACCTTGCTAGAAGCAGTGGAACTTGTTGTCAGCCAAGTGATCAGTTTTTAGGCCTAAATAGACCCCCCCCCCCACCCCCCCCCCCCCCCCCACACACACACACACATATAAGCAACCTTACACTCTGACAGCCAAAAAACAAAAAAAAAAAATCCTACTTCCCTTGAAAAAGGGTGGCAGCAGACCAATCTTACCAAGCTCAAAAATAACAAACATGATCTGCTACAGTAACAAAATGTGTACCTTTAATTATTCTAATGAATCCATGATGAACAAGCATAAGTTATAGTGCAAACATTAACAGCAAAGCAACTTTGGCGCCCTTTTTTTTGCCACAAAACATCCTTAGTATAAGCAAGGAAGTGTACATATTAAAGCAGTAGGTTGTTTGAATAGCACAGGGCCCACAACAAACAACAATTCTTTTATACAGCAAATCCAAAGACATAGCCAGCCATCCATCCAAAGAGTTGTAGGTTGTGCAAAGTTCCTTATGTTTCAGTATAACAACCCAAGTACAAGAGGCCTAAAGTCCAACACAGTATAAAATCTAACAAGACCAAACCATCAAAGCCCACAACTCTACGCAACCAAAATAGCAAAACACACAAGCTCCAAAGAGCATGTATTTGACAACACTAACCTAATCTGTTGTTGTCAATGAAATATGGAAACTAACCACATCCAACTTAATTAATCAACTATATCACCTACCCACACTCACCATAATTTAATTGAATGCGATTAAATACATTAAATAGACCAACCAAGCTAATCCACTTAATCAACCCAATTAGCTACCCACATCCAACCCAATTCAATCGAATTCAACTGAAACAATTTATCTAATCAAATTAATCAACTCAACACACCCAAACTAATAATTCAATTAATATATCATCGGCTTAAATTTCTGCAATTACATTCAAACAGAAAATAAAATACACCACCAATTAATTAGAAAAATGACCACCATAAACAAAATCAAATTGAACCAAACTAACCTGTAATAGCAATCCAGAAACATGGGAAATAATCATGAAATGCAAACAATGAACCAATTCTTAGTAGCCAAAGACATTTATGAAATTAGATTTCAGCTGAACTGAATCAAACAAACCCTACCCCATAAATGCCTCTAACAAATAGAAATACCAATAACTTAGATGCCCACAAATGCAATAACCGGTGAAATCAACAAAAAACATGCCTTCTCCAACATCCAAAGGGCCACAAGGAGAACTAATTTCAACAGTTCTTTTGCCATGCAAGGGTCGCATGAATCAACTAGTGAGGAAAAGATAAGGTGAGACAAAAGAAAGAAATCAACAAAGAAGAAAGTGAACTATGAATAAGTCATGAGATTCGCATGTGAAGAAGTAAGTAATTTCACTATTACACGCTGATGCGGATCAATCACAGCTCAACGCTATTCTTTCAATATTTATCTCCTATTTTTACACATTTTAATATGTAAGAATAAAATAATACAGACATTTAATTTTGCCATAAAAAAGAATTGAATTTTTTTTTACAAGTGCGGGTACAGGGTACCCGCTTCACCTATTTTTATTACCCAGACTTGACCCACCAAAAGTGCGAAAAAACGGATCGGGTACCCAACCCGCAAAACTGCATTTTTTACTAAAAGTACTTAAATTTTACACCGGGTAGTATGGGTACTGGGTGGGGTTTTTTGGGCCAGGTTTTCTTGCACACCCTTACCAGAGTGTTCTTTGATCCCTAAATGTGTTCAACAATAAAAGAGAATTGGTTAGGTCATAATTGCTAACACAGGAGTCTCCCTTACGCTTGCATGTTAGGCACATTCTTTTTGACAAATCCTAATATCCTTTGCAATCTGTTCAAACTAAGAATTGTTTAGGTGCTAGAAAAATTTAGAATTTTTCTATTCCTCTTATTACTGCTAGAATTACCTTTTGCATTATCGGATAATTGCATTCAACTTTGAAGCTTCTACTACTATACCTACAAAGTTTTCCTCCATCTTTTAATTTTAATACTGCACTCCAATGTTCATTGCTAGCATCTGTTTCCAAGATTAAATTATCATCATTATTTGGCAATGTTAAAACTGGGAGATTCTTACATAACCTCTTTGACCCTTGGACATTTTTGGAATCTTCTTTCAACCAACTCCACTTAATTTCCTTTTTCAATTTCTGTTGTAACCGGTTTTCTTCATTGAGCAATATTTTTCAATAAAAGTAGAAGTATATGTCAAGCAACCAAGAGATCTTTCTAACCGTTTTCTATCTTCTATTTCATCACGAAATTTCTCTACTTTTTCAAGAATATGTTTTTGTAAGATTATTTGTCCAGCTTTAATTTCTAATCCTAGAAACTCAATTTCTTGTTTAGCAAAAATACATTTACCCTTTCCTAACACAATTCCATGACTATCACATTTTTATGTTGCTCTAGATTTTTAGAGAAAATTAATATATCATCAATATATACTAGGCAACAATGATTAAGTTCTCTAAAGATATTATTTATTCTTCTTTGAAATATTTGTGGTGCATTTTTTTAACCCAAATGGCAAAACTAACAATTCATAATGTCCCTGGGGTGCGCTAAATGCAGTTAATGGAATGCTTTCTTCTTCTATTTTAATTTGCCAATATCCACTTTTGCATTCCATTTTTGAAAACCATGCATGTTGCTCCCTGTATTGTGTTAAACAGAACAATTTTGTTAGGAATATAAAATCCATTAAACACAGTATTATCATTGATTTTCTTATAATTAATTACCATGTGCGCTTTTCCTCTCTTTTCTTCAGAGTGATTTCTTACCATGAATGTAGGACTATTATGAGGACTATTATTATTTCTGATTAACTTCTTTTTTAATAATTCTTTTATCTGCTCATCAAATTCTTGAATGTCCATATAAGTATAAACCATCTGTCTGACTCTAATAATCTTATTAGGATCTGATAGAGTTATTTTAGCAAATGTTTTATCCTTATTCCAATTGTTCTAATACAATAGTAGAATATAGTTTTCCACATAGTTTTCCTTGCTGCTCTATTATTTGCTCTTTTAATGTTGATTCATCTTCTGAAATTCTTAAGGCAACTTCTCGCTGTGTAGGAGTAAATCTATCCCTATCGCCATGCTGGCTGTGTGTAAAGTCTATTGCTTGATGTGTATATGCCTTTGGGATTTTATTGACTGAGAGAGAGTGACCATTAATGGTAATATTATTTGATCAATGGTTTGTGTGCATGGAGAGTATAATCTTTGAAAAATATTTCCTAACAACATATCATGCGATCGCTTACCCATAATGTAGGTATTATACATTGAACTCCTCCAATTTTGATTAGTAAATTTTCAATTATGTTTTTATGCACCATAACACTATTATCAGCAATTTTTACCCTCATTGGTTCTCTAGCTTCTTTTCATAAATATTCTGGGAATAACGTTCTTTTCCCAAAACATATAGTGCAACCACTATCAATGTATACATATAGCTTATATTCATTGAATATGCTCCCTAAAACATATTTCCACCGTGATATAAATGCTATTAGGGTTTGTTCCGGTAATTGCAAGATTATCTTCTATTCTCATATTAGTTTCTTCTTCGTATACTGGTTCACTGATGTGTCTAATATTTATATTATTTTTCTATCCAATTCCCTAATGACTTATGGACTAACCAGGCTCATTTGAGCCAAATTTGATGCTAATGGTGTTCTTTTAGTGTTTTGTGTGGTTTTGTAAAGTTTTGTATGAAATGACCAATTTTCGATTGATTTTACTACACAATTTCGTCACTTGGGAGATAAAGATCACTTATGAGAATTTAGAGAATGATTAGAGACATTTTACAACTCACTGGAACAAATTTGACGTCTTACATGACAAGTTGGATAAATATTAGAAGTAAAAGTGAAGAATTAAGAAGTTTAGAAGTGAAGTTTTTGACCACTGTCCACTATTTTGATCATAGCTCGCAATATATATTGGATTGATCTGATTCTTGTTGCATTGGAAAGTAGACTCAAAGAGCTTTCCAACGGTAGGTGACACGCCCTGTGGAACATCCTATAGAAAAAGTTATAGCGATTTCAAAATGATCCTGAAATTCCAAAGTAATTGACCGGAAATGCGGGCGCAGGGAACAATTTGTTTTTGTTCTATGCCGACGCATGAGCTCTCTATTATAGCCCGATGGATTTTTCTCCGCGGTTTTTGTTTGTGGCTTGTTTTAATCAAAGCCCATAAGCTATAAATAGGGGCTAAGCTTGGTGGACGAACTTAACTAGTTTTTTAGCAGTTTTTACATTTTAGGATCCTAATTAGCTCCTTAATCACTTTCTCTCTCTAGAATTAGTAGATTAGTTTTGTTAACAACTTTTCAATTCAATTCAATTCAAGCTTTTATTTGGTAATTTCTTTTTTTCTCTTTTCTTTCTAGTTTAATTATTTTAGTTTTGTTTCTTAGTTTTGATTATTATTTTGTTTAAGTTGATTAGTTTTAGTTTCTTAATTAATTCTTGATTAATAATTTAATTTGTTAACTACTGTTCTTATTTGTTTATGATCATGAATTTAACTTTGTTTATTATTTTATTTTTTATAATTATGAGTGAGTAATTTATTTTCTAGGGTTTAGGGGATCCATGAACTCATTAATGGACTAGTTTAATATTAATCGATTAGTTCCTGATTAGTAATTAAATTCCTATTATTGATTTCTATTGATTGCAACTAAATTGTGCCCAGATTTAGTTGTGAGTTAGGTTATTGTCGAAATCGAGGCCGAGAGGTAAGATTACCTCAATAAGACCACTAAATAATAGGCAAAATGAGTTTATGCGAGCGAGAGCCGGTAAAGGAGTTTTGAGGGAGTCTAGGTTCAAGAGAATTAGTGTGCCCTTATTTAATGAACGTTGATGAACTCATTGGTTTTTATTTTATGTATTTATTGATTGTTCAAGGTGAACCGATTGCCCTAGGTTTTTATAATTGAGTTTAAATTCGTATTTTTCATTGTTTCTTTTAATTGTTAGTCAATTAGCTAAGAAATTCAACAAAGGCCCCTTACATAGATTTTTTTTACTTTTTAGAACTAATAGAATTTAATAGCTTCCATGTGGATTCGATCCCTACTTCCCTAGCTATATTAGTTAGTGTTGTTTGGTTTATTTTTGAGATGTGTGCGATAGCCTGCATCATTCACTTAATGTTCTAGCCACATAGCCTTCTATTCTCCTTTTTTCTACATTTTGCTCTCCAATTGTATTCATTCTAGAGCTTGATCCTACGTCAATACTATGTCTCAGAGGTTCTTGTAAGTTTTTTTTTCATATTAATCTTTTCGAATAATCTTCTTAGTTCTTCTTCATTGATGAGGCTATCGCACACCTATCAAAAATAAACCTGACCACTCTAACTAATATAGCTAGGGAAGTAGAGATCGAATCCACAGGGAAGCAATTAAACCTATTAGTTCTAAAAAGTCTAGACTGTGCAAAGGGCCTTTGAGTGACAATTGTGATCAAGAAATTAATAGAATTAGAGCTAAATTGATCAAGGAATTTAATTAATGACTAAACCTAGGACATCGGTTCACCACAGATTAACCAACGAATAGCACACAAATAAATAATTAGATTATCAATTTCCTTGAATTAAGGTCCACTAATTCTCTCGAATCTAGCCCCCTTCAAAACTCCTCTAATGGCTCTCGCTCACTTAGACTCGTTTTGCCTATTGTCCTTATGATCTAATTGTGGTAATCTTACCTCTCGGCATCGATTTCAACAATATCAAACTAACAACTAAACCTGGCCAGTATTTAATTGAAAGCAATAATAATTGACAATAGGAATTCAAGCACATTAATAGTTAAACTAATATTTATGAACAAAACATCACCAATTAATCCATGGATCCCCTAGTCCTAGAAAATGAACTACTCACTCATAATTGAAGGAACAAAAACTAAATCAATAAAAGTAATTAAAATACTAAACATGATTAAACTAAACAAAACCAACAACAATCAAGAAATTAAATCTAAACATAAAACTATTAAAACTAAGAACATAAATTGAAAATAACAATAAACATTAATTAAGAACAAGAATTGAGATTGAAATAAAACCTGAATATTATTGATTGAAAGATTGATAAGAATTCTACACTTTGAGAGAAATTTAGAGTAAACTAGGGTTCTAAAGTGAAAAGAGGCGTAAATAACTAATTAGCAATACAAAGCCTTAAGTACTTGGGCTAATTACGCTCAAAAACACGCGGAAATTGGTCTTCAGAGCCACCAGCCCGGAGGGTCCGGGCATGCAGCCTTCACCCGGGCGCACATCTTCGGTCCGGGCGGGCAGCTTGTTTACTTCGTTTCTCGGTTTTTGCTCGTTCTTTCTTAATTGCTTCTTTAATTCTTCGTTTTAACACTTCTAATCATAGGTTAAGCTTCCCAAATGACTTCAACTCTTTACTAACTTCTTCAAGTGCTTCAAAAGGCTCGGAAAACAACGTTAAATCATCGACTCCTGTAAAATATAATAAAAAGCACAACAAACACTCGAAATAGCAAAAGTTAGTAGAAATGGCACAAAAGAGCCGTCTTAGAGCTAAAAATCAATCGGGATCGGGGGTAAAATACATATAAAATATCAACTTATCAAACTCCCCTAAGCCAAACCTTTGCTTGTCCTCAAGCAAACAACTAAACAAACAATGACTTCACCCCTTTAACTTTGCAAAACAAGATTAACTCAAGCAATTCCGAGTATGCAAGATCCTCAACCGACCCATCAAAATCCCTTGACCGTTATCCACTCAAATCAAAATCAACAAGCCAACCATGTAAGAAATAGAAGTCGATGACTAGAGTAGCTCACTCGATGTCACTCCACACAAAAAATTGAGCATAGATAATGAAGCTCACCCTTAATCCCAATTAAGGATGCAAATGCAATAAGTGTTTGAATGCAAAATTTGAGAACCCAAACCCACATCTCACACCTCATGCAAGTGTTTAAAGGTAGTCACTCAATCCTAGTATGAATGTCGACTCGAAATGCAAGTAATACTCCCTAGCTTTAGCAATTGACTCAATTCACAAGAACTAAAAACATGCACATACCGATCAAAAAGGTCTTTATAAGCTTGTAATGTGGCTAGGGTGATGGGTAGGATAGAATTTGGGATAATGTGGTGGTAAATGCAGGCTATACGCATGTAACAATCAAAAATCAAAATCAACATCTCCAACATCAACTCCAACATCAAGCCAATTCTCATAGAATCACATCACACCATAAAACTTTACATTTCAACTACTCCAAATATCACAAGTCTTTTCTTTTTTCAACATCTTTTCAATTTCTTTTTTTGTCTTCAACTCTTTTTTTTCTTTTTTTTATTTTTCATTTTTCATTTCTTTTTTTTTTCATTTTTTTCAACTTAGGCTCACGACTCTTAATGACATGTCAAAGACAAAATCATCACACATACATATCTAGGCCAATAAAAGATGTATAACATTTTAATTCTTCATTAAACTAGCCTAGACATTGGTATGCAGAGCCTTAATGTGAGATCTATTATTAAACTTTAACAACAACCTTTTAACAATTTTCCAATCCTCCAAAACCTCCAACAAATGCAACACAACAACAAAACAACTCCTCAACTCCCCCAAGCCAAGCTTGGGCATATATCAAATGATTAGAACAAGGCCAAATAGGGTTGTAATGTGGCTAAAATGCAAATGAAGGGTAAAAGCTCAAAATAAGGACCAAGGGAAAATTTTGTGAAGGAATGCCTAAAATCTGAAAGCTCCTAAAAGAAATGATTGCCTTTTATCATTCGCAACATGTAACATATCAAAGCCAAGCTACTAGAGTCAAAAGCCAAAAACATGGATCATACATGCACCAGGAACTAAGCACACATGAAAGAAAGTAAGCATAGAAATAATGTATACGGCTCAAATCCTCCCGTTAACACAGTTCAAGCCTCTACTCTACACATGGTTATAATGGCAAGATTAGGAATCATTTCAAGCTAAGTCAAGTTCAAGTCCAAGTTGGCAATTCCCAAAACATAACTCATCACATGCCCAAATCAATCAAAAACATTTTTAAATAAAATGCGGGGCACAGGGAAGTCACCATTCACACAGTTTCATCAAACCAATCAACCAATCAATCAACTAAAGTTAACTATCAAAAGCAAATAAAGAAATCTAAACTATGAAAGCAGTACATTTTTTTTGGTCATATGTAAACTCCTACTTCTAACAAGTAGTACAAACCATATGACTGTCCTAAGAAAGCAATAAAACTACACTAGAAAGCAATAAAAACTAAACTAAGAAAGCAATAAAGTTACCTCCCCCAAGCCGGACTCAGCAATGTCCTCATGCTGANTAATGTCCTCATGCTGAAGGAAGTAAGGCGAGAGATAAGAGAGATGGTGGAGGGGTTTAGGGAGTCCTGGGGGTGTAATATGATGTATATGGGTGAGAGGATGAAGTTGTGCAAGGATAAGAAAGAGGCGTGAGTGGTAGATGGTATTGCATATAGCATACACGGATTGAAATTTGACCACCTCTCATTGTTTCGACCATATCTCACAAAATTTAATTCAGGTTAACGTGATTCTTGATTCATCGGAAAGTAGACTCAAAGAGCTTTCCAACGATAGGTTGTATGCCTCGTGGAATGTCCCGGGAAAAAAGTTATGGCCATTTAAAATTGACCCTTTGAATTTGCCGCGAACAGTCTATTCGCCCGGGCCGCGGGCTGGGCGCTCGGAGGGGTTGCTCGCCCGGAGGGGTTCGGGCATACAGCTCTTTTTCCAAATTTCCAAAAAAAATCTAAGTGTTCAGTTTTGGGTTGCGCGTCCGGGACGATTGCCACACGCCCGGAGGGCGTCGTTCCGCCCGGAGGGGTCCGGACATACCGCTCTTCTCTCTTTTTCCTTGTTCTAAGTCGCTCAACACTTACAAAAACACCCAAAAACACTTGGGAAACAATATTAGTCCCTCACTCTCCTAACCAAGACCAAGAATAGAGTTAAAGTCCCTACTAAACTAAGAAAATAAAAATGAAAAAGCTACTAAAAACTAAACTAACTACGGGTTGCCTCCCGCAAAGCGCTTGTTTAAGGTCATTAGCTTGACCATGTTACCTCATAGCTCATGGAGGATCGAAGAGTGAACGTGAACCACATTTAGTTAAATAATCAAAGCAATTAGGAATTATTGGTTGCTCAAATGCTTCACGTTCCTTGTTAAAAACCTCATCATTTTTCGTATTCATATTACAAGCATGAGAAGATTGTTTTCGAGGTTTCCGACGTTTCTTGGGACGGGATTTCCTTTTCTTTTGATCCTGACATAGCTTGTTATTAACACTATCTTCATCACCTGCGATAGAATCCAAACACACAGGAGCCTCCAGAAGATCCTTATTAGGGGATCGAGGCAAGTCATTAAGAACCATTTCATTAAGAGTATAAATTGCATGACATGATTGTTCTATTATAGGATTTTTCAATGCACTATCAAGGTTAAAGGTAACCTTGTCATCACCTACAGAAAGAGTCAAATCTCCATTCTTTACATCGATAACAGCTCCTGCAGTATTTAAGAATGGTCTACCTAGAATAATAGGGATGTGTGCATCCTGCTCCATATCCAACACTACAAAATCAACAGGAATAAAGAATTTCCCGACTCTCACTGGGACATCCTCTAAATACCTTTAGGGTACTTCATTGTCCTATCTGTCATCTGCAAAGTAATGTTACTAACCTTCAAAGCACCCATATCAAGCTTTTTGCAAATAGACAAAGGTATGACACTAACACTAGACCCTAAATCACATAAAGCTTTATCGATAAATAATGGGCCAATATTACAAGGGATAGAAAAACTTCCCGGGTGCTTTAGCTTCGGTGATGACTTGTTTTGCAATATGGCACTGCACTCCTCCGTAAGTGCTACGGTCTCCACCACATTCAACTCACGTTTCCTGCTTAAAATATCTTTCAAAAATTTAGTATAAGTAGGAATTTGAGTTATCAAATAAGTAAATGGAACAGTAACCTACAAATTCTTCACAATATCTAAAAATTTACTGAAATGATTATCATTCTTGCTCCTGGTTACCTTGTTCGGAAAGGGTAACCTAACCTGTGACCTCGGGATCGTATCAATCGATGTGTCATCTACCTTCTCCTTAAGGTGCTTCAGTTTCCTTAGCTGGAACTGTCTCCAAATCTTCAATCACCACATCACTAGTCTTCTTAGCTCCACATGCAACATCAGAATTAACATCATCAGTAGGCATTTGCGGGCCTTCATAAGCAGTTCCACTCCTCAAAGTAATGGCATTGACATGGTCCCTCGGGGGATTCTGTGATGCCTGTGATACTGGAGGTGTAGGTTGTGATGGAAGGTGGCCTGGTTGCCTTTGAGCAGTTGATTGTGCAATCTGAGCTATCTGAGTCTCCAGATGCTTGTTGTGAGCCTGCATTGCCTCCATATTTTTCTGCATCTGCAACATCATATTCTTCAGCTCTGGAATTTCACCACTAGGTTGAACTGGCAATGGTGGTGCTGATAGTGGTGGCCTGCTGAAACCTGGTGGGTGTGGTGGTACATATCTCTGCATCTGCTGTGGTGCCTGCTGAGGTGATATAGCTTGCTGAGGATTCTGTACATTGCTATTGTTCTTGTAGGAAAAGTATGGGTGATCCTTCCAGCCTGGATTATATGTATTGGAAAATTGGTTGTTCTTGTAAGCTTGAAAGGCACACACTTGCTCCACTGAACTGGTACATGACTGGGAACTATGACCGAATGAACCACAGGAATCACAGAAAGGGTCAGTACATCCCGAAAGTGCAGCTACAGGTGATGGTGAAGGAGCTGTAGTACCAATCTTATCAAGCTTCTGACTTATGGCATTGATCTGTGCAGCTAAACTCTCATACTTATCATCAACTACATGTTTTCCACCCTTCTTGGAATGCCCTCTAAGGTTACCAAACTGTGAATTATGAGTGGCGATATCATCAATCAATTCATATGCAGCATTGACCTCCTGGTTCATGAATCGACCATTAGCAGCAGAATCTAACAAAGCTCTACTCTCATTACCCAAACCATTGTAGAATGACTGAACCAAAAACCACTTCTCAAGCCCATGATGAGGACACATTCTCAATAACTCCTTGAACCGTTCCCAAGCATCATAAAGTGACTCATCTGTTTCCTGATTGAAATTAGTAATTTGACTCCTCAATAAAGCAGTTCTCTGTGGTGGATAGTACTTCCTCTGAAAAGCAAGAGTCAAGTCTTCCCAACAAGTGATTGTAGCCATATTAAGATCATTCAACCAGGTTCTAACCTTGTCCTTCAATGAAAATGGGAACATTCTTCTTCTAATGTAATCCTTGGAAACATTCATTTGCTTGATAGTATCACAATATTGAAGAAAATTCTGCAAATGTAGATTCGGATCCTCCTTCAATGTCCTTGAAAACTGATTTCGTTCAACCATATTCACAAGGGCCGGTTTCAGTTCAAAATTAGCAGCATCGGTATCAGGTATTGAATAACCTCCGGCCATAGACTCCATACTAGGCAAGGAATAGTCTCTCAATGAACGGGCCGTAGGTGGCGGTGGTGGAGGTGGTGGTCCTCTACCCTGTCCTTCTCCTTTGGCAGCCATTTCGACCTCTAAATACCCTTCAAACAGCAGATTGAAGGTGAACTCGAAAAACTAAGATAATCAGAAACGGTTTCCTCCACGGATCGAGGAAGAAATATTCGGCGTCTACTACGTCTCAGCCGCTTTAAAAATACTTGCTCGGGCTCAGGGAAAATGAAAATGTCAGGCTCGTGGTCGGTTTGCATAAACCTATAAACCTGCACAAATATGCAACTCTGAGCAATAATGAGAAACTGTCTCAAAGAACCAAAAAGCTCTTTGAGACTAAGAAAAATAAAAAGAAAACAGTATAAACCCGACTAATAGAGTTAAAAATTTGCCTCCCCGGCAACGGCGCCAAAATTTGATGAGGCTATCGCACACCTATCAAAAATAAACCTGACCACTCTAACTAATAAAGCTAGGGAAGTAGGGATCGAATCCACAGGGAAGCAATTAAACCTATTAGTTCTAAAAAGTATAGACTGTGCAAAGGGCCTTTGAGTGACAATTGTGATCATGAAATTAACTAGAATTAGAGCTAAATTGATTAAGGAATTTAATTAATGACTAAACCTAGGACATCGGTTCACCACAGATTAACCAACGAATTGCACACAAATAAATAATTAGATTATCAATTTCCTTGAATTAAGGTCCACTAATTCTCTTGAATCTAGTTCCCTTCAAAACTCCTCTAATGGCTCTCACTCACTTAGACTCGTTTTGCCTATTGTCCTTATGATCTAATTGTGGTAATCTTACCTCTCGGCATCGATTTCAACAATATTAAACTAACAACTAAACCTGGCCAATATTTAATTGAAAGCAATAACAATTGACAATAGGAATTCAAGCACATTAATAGTTAAACTAATATTTATGAGCAAAACATTACAAATTAATCCATGGATCCCCTAGTCCTAGAAAACGAACTACTCACTCATAATTGAAGGAACAAAAACTAAATCAATAAAAGCAATTAAAATACTAAATATGATTAAACTAAACAAAACCAACAACAATCAAGAAATTAAATCTAAACATAAAACTATTAAAACTAAGAACATAAATTGAAAATAACAATAAACATTAATTAAGAACAAGAATTGAGATTGAAATAAAACCTGAATATTATTGATTGAAAGATTGATAAGAATTCTACACTCTGAGAGAATTTTAGAGTAAACTAGGGTTCTAAAGTGAAAAGAGGCGTAAATGACTAATTAGCAATACAAAGCCTTAAGTACTTGGGCTAATTACGTTCAAAAACACGCGGAAATTGGTCTTCAGAGCCACCCGCCCGGAGGGTCCGGGCATGCAGCCTTCACCCAGGCGCACAGCTTCGGTCCGGGCGGGCAGCTTGTTTGCTTCGTTTCTCGGTTTTTGCTCGTTCTTTCTTAATTGCTTCTTTAATTCTTCGTTTTAACACTTCTAATCATCGGTTAAGCTTCCCAAATGACTTCAACTCTTTACTAACTTCTTCAAGTGCTTCAAAAGGCTCGGAAAACAACGATAAATCATCGATTCCTGTAAAATCTAATAAAAAGCACAACAAACACTCGAAATAGCAAAAGTCAGTAGAAATGGCTCAAAAGAGCCATCTTAGAGCTAAAAATCAATCGGGATCGGGGGTAAAATACATATAAAATATCAACTTATCATTCATCTTCCTCAACACTGCTCACATCTTTTCCCTTGTTTGTTTCAATCGTTTCTCTTAAGGTAAACGAATGTTATCTATCACTCCTAACATCAAGGCTTCTTTCTAACCTAGGGAGGGGAGTTGTTATACTACGTAGTTTTCCATGATCATCTATTATTAGTTTACTTGACTTGTCAGTTACGTCAGGGTTCATAAAATATTCTTCCCACGTTCTTTCAATATCTATTTCATTAGGGTTTACCTTAGTTATAGTGATTTTCTTTTTAGGTCCTCCACCTATTTCATATTTTTCAGCACTCACTACTCCTTTCTTGAGTAGTAAATAGTATTTACCAACTTGTAAATTACCTTCCATCTTATTTGCATATTTCGCACACCTTCATACATGTCAATTCCCGTGCACAATATTTTTATTGCCAAAAATATATCTATGAATTTATCCTCTAGACTGACATAGAATTTTGATTCACATACGTAGCTTACCATACCTTGGCTTAGGCTGCATGTTATTCCACTAATTACTTGATCGTAAAATTTTCTATGCCTAATATCATAAACAAAGCTAAGAACTTTTACATTTTTACCAAAATCATGCAATGGATTTATATAAATCTGGACTGCAACTATGCAAATATATGCATATTTTCCATGGTCATTATGACGTTTAATATTTTTCCAGTTAATTATATTAATTTCGGCTGCTTTTTTATTACAAACTTCATACTGAAATGATTCTTCCATTTTTTACACACATATTTTGCTTTCTTTTTGAAAAAGGAAAAATTCATGAAAATAATTTAAACTTTAGACAATGACCTAATAAAATACCCAACTTTACAACTTATTTTCCATTTTTAGACCTTCTTCAATCTTAACCTATGAAATCAGGTAAGAATCATTAGTTATCCGGTTTTGCTAAACATTTGCATTAATCCCACACCATCTTCCACTTTTCTTTCTCCATTGATTCATGGTTCACAACAAAAGATCAAAACCATCATTTATTTTCAACAAAAATCACAACCCATTTTCCAATTACAAGTTTACAACCAAAGTGTCTAACAAAAACTTCTACATTTTCCACCCAAATCAAAATCCATTTCTTTACTTTTGTTTACACCATTAATAATGATGTGGTTGTACAGTGGAGTTGAAAACATGGAGGGGAAAGGAAAGAGGGGTGCAATGGCTTGGGTTTTGGGCGGCGGACAGGAAAGGCAGGGGTACATTGGGGCCGCGGGTGATGGTGGACAGTGACGTTTTTGGCCGTGGGTGGAGCCATGATGAAGGAGAAAGAGAATGGGAAAGGGGTGTGTCTTGTTAGTGGCTGGGCTGCCACTACGGGTTGCCGAAAGGTGGTGTTGCTACTAATAGGCATGGGCGGTGGTCGGAAGTGGTGTGGCTAAGGTGGTTGAGGTTTTTGAAAGTGCTGCCAATGCCCGCGCCGACTCCCAGTTCAGAAACTCCTGTAAAAAAGCACTAAACACTCACCAATTTAACATCACAACTCAACAAAAAAAAAAAAAAAACACAATCAAAAACGTCAAATTAAACTAAAATTCACAAATCAAACAACTGAAATTAGAACAATACTTTATGAATTTCTCATGCAAACTGTAGGCTTCAACTAATTACCCAATTGATCCAAGTAAAGGGGATACATATTCAGTGGAATTTTTTATCAATCTACTAATATCATGTATAATTTAAACACATTAAAACCAATATCACCACCAAGCTAATTTTTCTCCCCTGACACACACACACACACATCAAACCACCACCGCAATCAAACCAAGATGAAAATTAGTGCCACAGTAAATTCACCAACCTTGATTATTTACTTACAAAACTTTTGAATTCGAGTACATGGTGTCAAAAATGGGGATTTTGAAGGGTGGAGAAGAAAAGGATTGTGAAATGGATTTTTGTTTTCTTCTGGATGGGAAGACAGTTACTGGTAATTGATTTGATGAAAGAAGTGTTCAAAACAACTAAATATTAAAAAAAAAAAATTGAAAAAGGTAACTTGTTAACCAGGTTATCAATAACTTAATCCAAACGTTGAAAATAAGGTGCAAAATTGGGTTTAAAAATGAAAAAAACGAAAGTTGGGTTTTTTTATTAGGTTACTGTCCAAAGTTCGGATTATTTCCATGAATTTTCCATTGAAAAATGAAATTTTGAATATTTTATCTTTTATTATTTTTGGAAAATTTATTTCTTTTTTCTTCATTCTTTCTATGTCATCGTCATCCATTGAATATTAGACTCCTCTCATTTGTCTTAAACTACTATTCGGATGATCCTCAAATTCATATTCATAGGTTTCATCATCTCCTTCTTTTTCTGCCATGTTATTAAATTCCTCAGGTTCACGTTCTTCATCAAATGAAGAATTTTTTATCACCTCATCGGGTTCATTATCTTCTTCAATTATTTCAGTTATTCAATTCCTTTGTTATTTTTTAATGCTTATTCTAACGCTTCGTCTTATGAGGTTTCTACGCAATCCCAACTTCCTAAAACTTGCATTAGTTTAAGGTTTCCTTTATTACATTTATTTGTATAGTGACCTATTTCTCCGCGTGACCAACACTTGCAATTTCTTTTCTTTAGTTGGCAATAGCTTGCCTATATAAAGAATCTGCTAGGTCTCTTATGCCTATATTTGTAATATTTTTTCTTATAGTATTCTCCACTATTATTACTAAATTTATTTCTCTTATAATATTTTCTTTTAGCAGGCGTCTTTCTAGTGCAATTATATTCACTAAGTATGTCCCAACATGTAAGAAACCACTTTTTTAGCTGTTGAGGTCCTGCTACTTCTCTAAATTTCTTTTCAACCCATTTTCTTAGAAATGACATTTTCATTCCAAGAGTATCTCTTGTGCCTTGATTTTCCTTCCATTTTTGTTATTTCTCCATTATTTCCTCATTCAAAGGGTTTGGTAATTTATGAAAAAACATTTCTAAATTAGTTTCATTATCTCCAATTTTATAATAATATGATTCAAATTCCATAATGTAACATTCTATGAATTTTAAGTTGCAAATTGTTAAGTTACTTAATTTCCTTTGATATTCCATAGTCTTTTCATTTCGGTCGGCTTTATATCCTATGAATCTTGTTTCAATGAAAGTACACAATTATCTGAACATAATCATAGGTTCATCTAGTTGTCTTAATATATTTTTTGTTGTTTCTTCTACATCTTCATACCAGTTTGCTACACATCTATAGAAACTATGTTCTATGTAATTTAGGAAATTTTCTTAAGTTCATTCAACAGTTAAATTAAGCACGCTACTCATGCTCTTTTACCATAACCCAAAGGCTTCTTTTCGTTCCCTTACACTATCTAGGTTTAGTTTATAACCTGACTGGCTAATTGGCCCTAGATTAATTTCCTCTCGTTTAGGGGCTTGACTAGACCTTACAACTAAATTTAGTAGTTCTTCCATGTATATATGTTTAGGCTTACCATGAATTGATTCACCTCGATACACTAGTTTCTGAACTGCATTGTTTACGGATTAGAAATTTCATCACATTTTATTTCTTCACCAGTCTCATTATTATTCATAACTATTTTTCCTTGTTTATTTTCCAGTTTTCATTGAATATCTTCTAATGATACGAAGTTTAACTCTTTTAGCTTTATGAATCCTATTTGTTGGTACAAATCTTCTTCTATTGAAGCATACTTTTTCTCTTTTTTTTCGTTATCAGTCATAATCCTTTTTTAGCTATCAATGTCATTATTTTATTTTATTTAACAAAGTCTTCTTTTGTGGCATACATATTTTGTAATTTTTCAAGATATTTTGTTCTGAAGATCCTTTTTCATGTTCTTCCCTTTTAGGAGCTATAATCAATTTTCTTTCGGGAGATTTAACTGAAAACTTCTTACTTCGATTAAGGTTTTGAAATGAGTAACTATATTTAAAAGGGGTTAGCTTAACGAGCTTTTTTTTTTTTTTTTTTTTTTTTTTTTTTTTTTTTTGGG
>PYUH01000228.1:978409-1022490 GCA_016808085.1 Suaeda aralocaspica | reverse complement strand
TTTTTTTTTTTTTTTTTTTTTTTTTTTTTTTTTTTATTACCCTCATTTTTCTCTCCTTTAAGTTGTAAAGTACGAATGCCTCATCCTAGAAAAACAATTGCTATGTTCGAAATGATTAATAAGTTATCCTAAATGTCCATCATTCTATTTTCAAAATTTTGGCATGATTATTCAAAAAACTGATTATACAATAAAAAATTACTAGTTGTTTAATGAAAGAATGAAGGTGTAAAATCCCAAATGTACAACTAGTCAACTAATTAAGTAATTAGTATGTACACGATCTAAATTTAAAAAATAAAATAAAAAAAAAGATTGAATTTTGAAAGAGGTAAGCAGCAACAACAACAAAGCCTACAACCATTTTAGGCCCAAAATAATTAGGGGTCGGCTAGATGTGAAAATATTGATTTTTAAAAGAACAAATGTTCATTGGAAAATAACCTGATGTTCTTTTGGATTGAATTTACTATTTCACCTTTGCTAATTTTGAGGATAAAGTTCAAGTTAGCAACTCATCTAGTATCATGGTTTGGAATGAGGGGAAATCCTCTTGAAGTGTGCTTAGACAAAATCAATCTTGAAGTGTGCTTAGACAAAATCAATCCTAGTCATATCAAAAATACAAGTTTATTACAGTGTCTCTTCTGAAAAGGTGGCATAGTGTGAGAATGAAACTTGAGGGTTGGGATACAAATACAAACCAAGTCATGATTGGTTAATGAATATTGATTTTGGAGTTAAGTTTGAGTGTTCAACAATCTTATAGTCACTATCCCTAGCTCACATCTCTGATGGTTTTAGATAAACAACTAAAATTTTTGGAAGTCTTATTCTACTAGCTAGATCATTGAAGTTGATGAAATTCGTCAAAATGTTTTAGTTGTGTTATACTTGCCATTTAGTTTTCGATTTTATTGCCTTTAATGGTTTGCTGATTGATCAACTAGAAGAATTTTAGAAGTAGAAGATAGGAGTGAGGCATTAACGAGTATCCAGGAGTCAATCTTCTTGGGTGGACACCCAACCCCGCTTTCACTCCTGAAAGTGGGAAGTTAGGGTTACAGACTTATAGGGATTCTTTGAATTATATTTACCATTACATTTTCCTATATAGTTAATTTAATTTCTCGGTATACCACAATTTTATTTTAATTGATTAATTGATGAATTTTGGAATATATGGTTTGGGGATTCAATGTTTTAGGTGAAACATGCTATGACAATGACTGAGAAGATATTGGCTCGAGCATCGAAGAAGCCTCAGCTAACCCCAGGTGATAATGTGTGGGTTAATGTTGATGTTTTGATGACTCATGATGTTTGTGGACCTGCGGCTTTTGGTATCTTCAAGAAGGAATTTGGGCAGAATGCAAAAGTACAGTTTACGCATCTCATAACTGTTCATTTTTGGTGATGGTTGTGTTTATTTGTTATCCTTTTTTTATTTTTTTATTTTTTGTCATAACTGACTGACTGTTCATAACTTTTAATGTTCATGTTATGAATTCATGCTCTTAATATGTAGTGCTGGTTTTTAATCCCGAAATTTTCTAATGCTGTTAGAAAGTTGTAGAGGCCCACTAATTATGTCTCTCTTCTTCAGATGAATGGACCCAATCTAATCCCATATGACGCTATCTGGTAACTAGAAAATGGATTTGTACCTCTTGAATTCTAGGTACATGAGTTGTCTATGTTGTATAGCTTAAACTATTGAGTATGTTGACGTTATAAAGAAAAGCGAGAATATGCTGTGTGTTTGTTTTTTCTTATTAGAGAAATGAATTGAATAAGGTTAATGTGTTGAAGTAACATGGAGATATTGCTATTCTAGCCTTCTAAGAGCATTTAAATATCTTTGCAACATAGAGACATTGCTGTCATACCTCAAGGCAAGAGGTATTGCTATTAACTTCCATTTCACGAGTATTGTTTTCTATTGCCAGTCTTGCTCATCTGTGTGTTAACACGATTTCTGGAAGATGAGATGCTCTTGCCCTGTTATGAATTGTATATAGGAAACATGTGAAAATACAAAGGTCAGTTCTTTCTTGTATGAGAACTGATTATAGGTAGCGTGGAGTGAAGATCAGAATCTACTACTGGCCTAATTCTATTTCATAAAATAACTTAGCTTTTTGTTTCTGACACTTTATATCTTAACTAAAACATTACAGGATATAAGTTTGGATAACATTCAATTAGTTCGAATAAGAGACCATCAAGTTTCTTATAAATGGATACACAAGTTCGGTTATGAGTTAAAATGAATATTGATAAGTTACGAGGGATTTCTGATTTTCTGAAATTTCTAATAAATTCCAATAAGAAAATATAAGGCTTAACCAATGTATTTTAATTATACTCTCCACATCTTAATCACTTTTACTCCCTTTTCAGACAAAAGATCGGGAGACTGAAGGTAGGGTTGATTTGAGGTGGAGAAATTATACATGAATTGATTTATTAGTCCATGTCTTTTGGTGTGTGCATTTTCATGAGGATTCTTTTGCACATGACCATAACCTCTCTTCTCTTCCTATATACTTTGTTTGGTATGTTTTTGCTGAATATATATATATAGGCTTGTTTGGTACTTTGATCTGGTTCCTTTCATTTTCGTACCTGCCTTTCATTTTTTCCGCATTCTATATCTTTCTTCCTATACTTTGTTTGGTAAGTTTTTGAATACATATATTGGCTTGTTTAGTACTTAGTTCTGGTTCCTTTCATTTTTGTACCTGCCTTTCATTTTTTCCGCATTCTATATCTTCTAATGTGCGCCTCATTTAAAATACATACGGGCATAGGTTGCATCCACCATTGGGAGAGAGTCCACTTTACAAGGCATAGGAGGTTCCACCTCAAAACCATATGACAATAAGGGGAGTAGCCCCTTAACAATATAAATTGTTTACTCTCCATTCATCAATGTTGGACTCTCACTTATGCTGTTTGGGGATGGATATGTTGGCTTCTACACTCATGTATTGCTGTGGATTGATATTTTGATGATGGTTGTTGAAGCATATTATTTCTTCTTCTGTGATTTCTAAGCACTTTGACTAATTTTTAGCTATCATGACTTGGGAGTATATAAAGAATAGCAACATTTCGTGTTTTCTAAATTCCTCTTTGTTGATGTCATTATTGTAATTGTCTTACATTTTCCTCTCAAGCCTAATACAATTGTATGTTTCTCTGGTTTTGAGTGAAGGTTTGGGATCGTGAAAAGATTGTTATTATTCCTGATCATTATATATTTACTAGTGATGAACGTGCAAATCGGAATGTTGACACCTTGAGAGAAAATGTGAGAGAGCAAAACATCAAATATTTTTATGACATTACAGATCTTTCGGACTTTAAGGTAAGTTTCTTGGTGATATATTCTGGTGTTCTGCACTTCTGCTTAAATCACTGATGCTTTGATTTTGAATGACTGTCTTCTGTGTAGGCCAATCCTGACTACAAAGGAGTTTGCCATATTGCACTTGCTCAAGAGGGTCATTGTAGACCTGGAGAGGTCCTATTCTCTTCAACTCAGCTGTGTTTGTATTTGCAAGAATTTAAATTTGTGAAATATTCTCATACAGTCATGTGTCTTTAGGTCTTGCTGGGGACCGACTCTCACTCTTGTAATGCTGGAGCATTTGGCCAATTTGCCACTGGAATTGGTAATACTGATGCTGGTTTTGTTTTAGGCACGGGCAAAATATTGTTAAAGGTTTGTGTTCCATGTCAACCGCTGTTTACAACCTATGATACTATGTCTCTCAATTCATTTTTATGATTAATATTCATCTGCATAAACTTATACTACTACCAATACTGCAATATATATATATATATTTTATTATTATTGTATTTATTTATTTATTTATTATCTTTATTATTATTATTATAATTGTTATTGTTATTGTTTTTGATTTATTACTATTATTATTATTATTAAGTATAAGTTGATTATTAACGATGATAAAATCAATTGAAATGAAATGAGTCAGCTAATATTAATTTTTAGATATTAAAGTTATAATTATCGTCATTGTCTAATCTTAGAAAAATCATTTCAATCTATTCTAGGAAGTTCTAATCATGTCACTCGATTGTAGGAAGTCCAGCAGCCATTAGCTTTCAGCTTTTTGGTGAGGTGGGTGGAGATGTTCTATCTGAGTACTTTTCCCTATCCACTCACTTTGCTATGGATTTCCTTCTAAGATCAGTTTCTGTTCTAGATCACCTCTCCCTCTCTCTCTCTGTCAACTTCCTTATACTTATTCTCGTTACATGTTCTTTCTCTTTTTACTACTCTCAGTTGTTATGCCATAGACAAGTTTGCAATTTGATACCATATGGGCGGACTTATTTTCTTTTGTTGGATGAAAAAAGGATTTTATGGATCGATAGACAAAAGTATGAATAATTGTATTTATGGAATTTTATGTATTGACTTTCTTCCCTTGATGCCAAATCGGTTCCAAAAAATGCTTGTATTCATTCTCTACCTCTTTCTGTATTTGCCTTTTGAGTTGTGGCCTTAAATACCCTAACTGAACCCTTATCCATGTCTCATTCTCTCCCCTGTTTTCTTCTAGTCACATGGGAAAAGTCTTCCGTACTCCCTTCTATTTCCTTTCCCGTAAAAGGTGTGCTATTCCTATATGTAGCATACTAGCAATCAATCGCAAAAGGAAGAATGTTTCTTTGACAGTTGCAATCTTCAATTTTTTTTTAACTCGAGTCGTAGTTATGGACTGAATTTATTGGTTAATGGTTACCCTTAAATCTTGCAGGTTCCTCCGACTCTAAGATTTGTATTGGATGGAGAAATGCCTGACTATCTGCTTGCAAAGGATTTGATTCTGCAAGTAAGTGCTATTGTAGATGCAATAGGTTTGCATATCTCTAACTGTAATTGCTTTGTAGTCTTTTATTTGATTCTTCTTGTTGATCTGCTGGAATGATTCTCAGATCATTGGTGAAATATCAGTGGCTGGTGCAACATATAAATCAATGGAATTTGTTGGATCTACTGTGGAGAGTTTGACAGTGAGTATATTTTTTTTCATTTCCTTTCGTCCACTGTCTACTCGTAGTTTACTTGATTTTTAGCTACACTTCTTGTTAAACCATAACTTTGAATTTTGACTGTGTGCTCTCAGATGGAAGAAAGAATGACCCTTTGCAATATGGTAGTTGAGGCTGGAGGAAAAAATGGTGTTGTTCCTGCTGATGCTACCACATTCAAATACCTTGAGGTTTGTGCATAATTGTTTTTTTTAGGAATATCCTATTATTTTTGTTTGTCGCTTTAGGGTGGTATTTATAAGCAGTATACTCCCACATATTCCTTTCTCATCACCTTACTACTTGGTGTAGATGTTTGATTAGTTAATTATGTATGAAAAGACATGGCATATTGATTTATCTGCCGCAATATACTACCTATGACTATTATATAGTTGCCGTGCCATCCATATTTTATACACTCTGCAGCAAGCTGGAGAAACTAGGTTTAATTTTTATTCCATAATCAAAACATTTTTACACAACAATGCATATTTATAGTTTTGATTTTGGGTTTGTGCAGGACAAGACATCTACTCCTTATGTACCTGTGTATAGTGATGATCAAGCGAGGTAGCTATTCATAAGCTGTATATTCTCCCCACTCCACTTCCCTCCTCTCCCACAAACACACACACACACACACACACACACACACACACACACACACACACACACACACACACACACACACACACGTATCCTCTCCTCTTAAGTGTACAGGATTACTGATATTGTTACAGATCTTTTGTTGCCGGTTTCCTTGTGTTTATTTTCGCCATAAGTCTCCATATAGACTTATTTTTATATCCATGAATGAATTTTGGAGAGATAATATTGTTTGCTTGCTTATCGTTGGAGTCTTATCATTTCAGTTTATTGGTTTCTTTTTTTTATGTTGAATTTCTGTAGATTTCTGTCGGAGTATCGTTTTGATGTTTCAAAGTTGGAACCTCTCGTTGCAAAGGTATGTATCATTAGTTGGACCTAGGTATCAACTTTTTATCACTTTAAGCTGTGGATCATATCCATGTTGACTTTTTGTTTGACCTTTTTTTTTTTTTGTAGCCTCACTCTCCAGATAATCGTGCATTAGCAAGAGAGTGCAAAAATGTCAAAATTGATAGAGTGTATATTGGATCTTGTACTGGGGGAAAAACAGAAGATTTTATGGCCGTAGCCAAAGTTTTCTTAGCATCTGTAAGAATCTCTTTCTTTCATTGCTTGGTTCCCTATAAACAATTAAACAGTGTTTATTACCTTTCATAGGTTCATGAATGTTTTATGATATCTTCATAAGAGTCATTGCGGATCTTGCTATGACTTGTCATGAAATGTGGTCTGTCTTTCTGTTTCTGAGATATGCTGTCTGGAGCTTGAAATTATTAAACTTTTTGCAGGGAAAAAAGGTCAAAGTTCCTACATTTCTTGTCCCAGCCACCCAAAAGGTTTGTAGTATCTCATTTTTTTTCCCTGTGCACATAAATAATAATCACTTGGACCATTCATAAAAGGATTTGCATACACTTATTAGGTTTGGATGGATTTATACACTCTTCCTGTGCCGGGATCTGGCGGCAAGACCCTTGCCCAGATTTTTGAAGCAGCTGGATGTGACACACCTGGTAGTCCAGGATGTGGTGCTTGTCTTGGTGGTCCTAGAGACACATATGCCCGAATGAATGAGCCACTGGTATGTTATAAGTTATTTTGGTCCTTAAAATGCACACCACCTCTTTTCTTATTATTTCTTTTTTTGAAAGTAGGGATTGTAAAGAAGGATGATTATAGTTTGGAACTTAGGATTATTTTTTTAATCTAGTATTCCATTACTTAAATAAAATAAGATGCAAATGAATATTAGAACAACAATGTGGAAATTATAGAAAAAAAAATTCTTTTGATTTTTTTTAAAATGAAGGCGGTTTGGATGATGAGAAATTTTCTAAAACCAATGGAGCGAAAAGGAAGTGATGCGTAAATAGGGCATGTGGTTGAACATAAAGAATATTTGTATAGTTTTTTAGTTCATGGCATGTTACAGACTTACAGGGATGATGAAACTTTTCTGTTTCACCTTCTTGATTTTTGGAGTCCCAAATGTCTTATGTTTATTCATTTCCACAAATCACTGTTAATTCATATACAAATGGCTTGAGATAGATTGAGAAACCCCACCCACAAATCACCATTTATTTTAGATCTGCAGAAACTTCTATCTACCATCAGTACCATGTGATTTTCTCAAAGATTTAACTCAATTTGAAAAGAAAACCTACTGTTGGAATTGATTGTGGGAAACTGTGAGGTCTAATATCTGGAGGATATTAATGAAAATGGTAGGGCTAGGTAGCACCCGTAGCAGCATGAAAATATTGGTGAGGTTTGTGGCTGTGGAGTGAATTGTTTTGTTCCAACTAATCAATTACAGGAATTTTTTACTCCTTATGCTGCCTAACCAAACTATTTAAGGAATTTGGTGATTTTTCCTACTTTCTCTTTTTTTTTTTAATTATTATTTATTATTATAATTATAGTTTTTGATTCCTTTCTTTTAACGGAGCTGTGTTTTAGTTTCTTTGTGGAACTAAATATTTCTTATTCATGCATGATTAGATTATATTTGATGGTTTGAGGACAAGTAGAAATGTCTGTCTAATTACACAGTTACTGGATTTATTTATTGATTTCTATGGTATTGCTTTATGGGACCGAATGTTAGGCTTTGAAGTACTGCCACCTCTATAAGATGAGTGTGGCAGAGATGCGTATGCTACGTTGGATGTGTGAGTGTACAAGAAAGGACAAAATACGGAATGAGGTAATTAGAAGGAAGCTGAGGGTTGCTTCTATTGAAGATAAAATGAGGGAAAATTTGTAAAGATGGTTTGGTCATATAAGACGGAGACCAAGTAGTGCTCCGGTAAGGATGTTGAAAGAGTGGCAACAAGAGGAGAGGAGAGGAAGAGGAAGACCAAAGCAAACTTGGATGAAGGTTGTTAGTGGAGATATGAGGGTGTTGGGGCTTGAAGAACATTTAGTATCAAACAGGGAAGATTGGAGGAGGATTTTTTGTTAATGACTTTGCGACTCCTCATATTGATTCATGTCTAGCCGACCCCAAATTAATTTGGGACTAAGGTTTTGTTGTTGTCGTTGTTGTTGTTGTTTCTATCAATTATCAACTATCATAAGTACAGTTGTCAAAGAAAACACAAGCGAACTATTTTCTACGAACTGGTGATCTTATTAGAGCTTTTTAAAGCTTCTCTTGTCTAGAGTTACCAGTATAAACAATTGGAGTTGTTTCCCTTCTATACCCTGTTCCTTTGACACAGAATGACTCCTCTAACTTGCTTGGTTTTCTTGATAATTGCATTGATTCTACCATCTAATTCAAATATGAGAGATACATGTCTTTATTAGGAACATAGGCATTTCATTTTTTTTAATTGCAATGCTATCAAACAGCAGTACAGCACAGAAAGGAGAAAACTTACGGAGGTCCTAGATTAGGGAACAAGCTCAAACTACCCTGTAAAAGTTTTTGTCACTTTCCCATTTCAGATTAGCTGCTGATTGCTAATATGTACTAAGCCTCTTGAATTCATGTTTATCCTTTAATTTTACTTGCATTTCAGAGTTCATCATTATAAGTCAATTTCATCCTCTTCTCAGACTAAGGTGTTCTAGATAGTTCATAGCATGGATATGAGTCTTTGATCGCTGCATTGGACCTTTGAATGAAAATTATTAAGATACCCGAGTTGGATTTATAAGTCTGTATCTAATTACTTTTTTATCAATATAGACTTGATCAATCAAAGTTTGAACTCGAATATGGTTTTGGCTTTGATAGTTATTCTTTTTAAACATTTGCTTTTACGGAGTTCTTAAATTTCTTTTTAAATATGAAATCTTAATTATCTTCAGTGTGGTGTATATTTAATATTAGTTGATGAATGACAATGAAAATCTGATTTGAGTTAGAACTTACTGATACTCCATTTAAATTTAAGCTTTGTTTTGGCCTTTTGTTTGGTTTTGAATTCAGATAATCATGCTTTCGCTTCGGCTTGACTTACCCTTTTGGATCTAGGATTTCATTTGAATTTGCATTCCGTTGTGCCTCCTCTGTTGCTCCCTTGTTTAGGGCTTTAGCATTTCATTGAAGTACGCAATGTTTAAATTTCAGCGTAATAACATTTACTGAGAGAAAACATATCTTTGTTTGTTTTCCAATAAAAAAAAAAATACTGAGGGAAAACACATCTTTGTTCTACATCATAGTTTTGCATATGTTTCTGTTCAAGATTTCTGTTTATTCGCTTTTTTAATATTTCATCTTTTTCTTACATAGCCATTTCTCCTGCAAAACACCTCTGATTGCCAAGTGGCAAGTGCCAAGTGTCAACTGCTATTCATTTTGCGTAATCTTATAATTACAGTACTCATTTTTTAAGCCTTTGCGAATGTGATGATTTCAGGTGTGCGTCTCCACAACAAACAGGAACTTCCCAGGAAGAATGGGGCACAGGGAAGGGCAGATCTATCTAGCTTCTCCGTACACAGCAGCAGCATCAGCATTGACTGGCTATGTTACTGACCCTAGAGAGTTCTTACAGTAAGCTATAGTTAGACTCTTTGATGCTACTGCTCATCTTTCACATTTTCAAGTATATTTGTACTCACACCACAATCACATTGGTTTTAATGTATGATGTCGCCAAATCTTCTTTACTTTAACAACCAAAAAAAAGGTTCTGTGAAATCTGTTTTCCTTAGATTATATGTATTGTTATGAAATAAGAAGCAATGGTTTGTTTTTGACCGAGCCATCTTTCTTCCATTTCCTTCTATCTTTGGTTTTTTTCCTTTGATGTACTATTAAATGTTATTGGAAAAATCATTTATAGAAGTACCAACTATGAATGATTTATTCTTAAAGTTATCAGCTATGTTTTATTTTAGATAGGTACCAACACTAATGGGTCTTTTATTTCATATGTTATAAAAATGAATTGCAACACTTGTTTTCGGCACTATTTACAACCATGGACATAATTAGCTTATGTGTTTTATACATATGGAAAAATAGTGTTATATTAGCTTATTGGATTCCTAATATGTGTAGTTTGTTAAAATCCAATTTTTTTTAAAAGTTTTACCATTATTAAATTCGAAATATTAATGGCTTAATTTTTGCTTGGCAAACATAAAACGAAAAATGAAGTATTAAATCAGCTACATCTTAGGAGTATTATATTTTGATTTAATAATATAGTTGAATATATAATTTGAAATAAATTCATGTGTCATATGTAACTAATTTAACAAGTTAATATTGGTTGATTAACTATGAAATAAAAAAATTCCTTAAAATTGGTATATATTTAGAATAAATCATAGGGGGTACCTTTAAAAATAATTCACTGATAGGTGGTTCACTGGTACCTTTTAAAATAATTTTCGGCAAATATTATTAGCCCTATGTACAATATCCAAACCACAGTCTTCTATTAATGCAGGGGTTACATCGAGGTAAGGGGTGTCATTTGACATCCCAAATACGTAGTATGATTTTTTTTTTTTTTTTNTACATCATAGTTTTGCATATGTTTCTGTTCAAGATTTCTGTTTATTCGCTTTTTTAATATTTCATCTTTTTCTTACATAGCCATTTCTCCTGCAAAACACCTCTGATTGCCAAGTGGCAAGTGCCAAGTGTCAACTGCTATTCATTTTGCGTAATCTTATAATTACAGTACTCATTTTTTAAGCCTTTGCGAATGTGATGATTTCAGGTGTGCGTCTCCACAACAAACAGGAACTTCCCAGGAAGAATGGGGCACAGGGAAGGGCAGATCTATCTAGCTTCTCCGTACACAGCAGCAGCATCAGCATTGACTGGCTATGTTACTGACCCTAGAGAGTTCTTACAGTAAGCTATAGTTAGACTCTTTGATGCTACTGCTCATCTTTCACATTTTCAAGTATATTTGTACTCACACCACAATCACATTGGTTTTAATGTATGATGTCGCCAAATCTTCTTTACTTTAACAACCAAAAAAAAGGTTCTGTGAAATCTGTTTTCCTTAGATTATATGTATTGTTATGAAATAAGAAGCAATGGTTTGTTTTTGACCGAGCCATCTTTCTTCCATTTCCTTCTATCTTTGGTTTTTTTCCTTTGATGTACTATTAAATGTTATTGGAAAAATCATTTATAGAAGTACCAACTATGAATGATTTATTCTTAAAGTTATCAGCTATGTTTTATTTTAGATAGGTACCAACACTAATGGGTCTTTTATTTCATATGTTATAAAAATGAATTGCAACACTTGTTTTCGGCACTATTTACAACCATGGACATAATTAGCTTATGTGTTTTATACATATGGAAAAATAGTGTTATATTAGCTTATTGGATTCCTAATATGTGTAGTTTGTTAAAATCCAATTTTTTTTAAAAGTTTTACCATTATTAAATTCGAAATATTAATGGCTTAATTTTTGCTTGGCAAACATAAAACGAAAAATGAAGTATTAAATCAGCTACATCTTAGGAGTATTATATTTTGATTTAATAATATAGTTGAATATATAATTTGAAATAAATTCATGTGTCATATGTAACTAATTTAACAAGTTAATATTGGTTGATTAACTATGAAATAAAAAAATTCCTTAAAATTGGTATATATTTAGAATAAATCATAGGGGGTACCTTTAAAAATAATTCACTGATAGGTGGTTCACTGGTACCTTTTAAAATAATTTTCGGCAAATATTATTAGCCCTATGTACAATATCCAAACCACAGTCTTCTATTAATGCAGGGGTTACATCGAGGTAAGGGGTGTCATTTGACATCCCAAATACGTAGTATGATTTTTTTTTTTTTTTTTGTGTGTTTGTATGTTTTATGTACATATCCATTATAAATATACACAATCAACTACAACAACAAAATTCACCATGATTAATTCTTTTCAACTCCTAAAGGTACTCAAAAATATGTAGAGACTGAATCTATAGAAGGTACATGACCAATATACTTGCCTTTACCGGCTTTATATCCGCCACCATCATCCACATCATTTCTACCACAAACAACAGAGCATTCATACCCGCAAATGTTTGCAAAACATGAAAATTTACCACCAATTTCTGTAGTGTGTCGACGATTATGCCTTGTTCTAGGAAAGAAGGTGCTGCTACTAATACTACTTTCACCATCATATAAACCACCGTATGCCTTAGCCTCTTCTGCCCTAAACCTTTCCATTTTTGTCCTTATCCCTTCACTCTCGTCTATAAAACTACTACTCCACCTGTCATCCATTATAAATGAGCCTCCCCTATCATTATCAATCATTTTTCTATTATTAGCGAGTGCTGCTGCCACTTCTGACGGTGAAGGCCCCACTTCAGACTCTGACCATATTGATCCTGCTGCGAAGTCTTTTGACAATATATTGTAGTTTGGTAACCAATTGTGCTTTTTATTGTTGCTCGCGTTTTTGTTTTGTTCATGGTTGTTTTGCTGCTTAACCATTGTTGTTTCTTCTACATAAGAAGCCTTTCTGATGGGTCTTTTGATTGATGCAGATGTTGTATAGCTAACAGCTGATTCAGCTTTCCCTTCCTGTGCTTTGAGCTTCACAGCTAAGTTCGAACTTAATACATTTTCGCCACCATCTATTATTGATAATGGTTTGTCTTCGTAAACATGTTTACCCTTCTTATTGTTGGTATTCTTGTTAGTAGGCACATTAACAAGCGAACTATTAGGCTTACTTGTGATGGTGTAATATTGATCATCTTCTTCAATTTTGTTCCCAATCATGGAACTGTTCTCACTTTTTGTACGACGTAGTTGACTAGAGCTTTGTTGGTAGCTATGAAGCTCATCTTGGCCCATCAATTTTTGGTATCCAACAGCTGACGTGCTTAATTGGGTGTACAATGGCATGCTACGCATGGTGCTATCTAGGATGGTGACACCCACATTGAGGATCCCTTGAGGACGACCTGAGGGGCGACGTACTTGGAGGGCAACGAATCGCATTCCAATGTGGTTTTGGTTGTAAGACCTTGTTTGGGGTGGGATTAGGTTGCCTACAAGGACACGAACCGTGCCCACATGGACATCTTTGAACCAATGGAGGGCATAGATTTCTATCATGATGGCAGAAGTGTCAGATTGGAGGAATTGATTGTCTACACGGAAGACAAATTTGTCGTTCCATGTCGGGTTAGTTCCTCCATGAATATCCACTCGAGTGGTGAGTTTTCTGTCTGGGTGAACCCATGCTACTGCATAGGTTCGTATAGAACGTACCGCTTTATATAAATCCTGTGCCGATATCAAATTTATTTCTAAGAGTTGATAATGTGATAAAGTGTTCATTTTTAGTTTTGTTATGTGATTTTATTTATCTCTTTTATTGTGTTTGCAACAATAACCCCTTATGTGGTTTGTTTGGATGGTTGTAAGGGTCAACCCACTCATCATCGTCCTACAAGGGGACGATGAGGGAAGGTTGACAAAAGGAAAAGAGAAAAATGAAACCTAAAAAGAGATAGGAGGAAAGAGAAAGAGTAGCAATTCAAAAGAAATCATGATATGAAGCAATTTTTTGGGGATTGGTGTACAAACAAAGCGAAAAGATAGGAAACGGTGAAAGATAGGAAATGGTGTTGGTAATATGAAATTATCTCTTTTTGGGTGATTAAATTTTGTTCACAGGTGCAAAATTATTTTCTCCCTCTCAATTAGGTTTTATGGACAATCTAATTTTGGTCTGTAATATTTATATTTATGAAAAACTTTATAAATAGTAATTGGTGGTAAATTTTAACTAATAAAGAAAATGGCTAATTATGCCTTTGATCATACTTTTTGTGGGAAATAAAATTTATTTTTTAACAGCTCTTTATATACAAGAGATTGTATAAATTTTATTGGGTTTTTAGTTGTAATTGTAATGTTTTGACTTTGACACCACCTAAATTTTTCATGTGTGTGGTAGGTGTATTGATTAATATAGAAAATTCCAAAAACTGATTAAAAATAATATTAAAATTTGGGTTTTTCTAAGTTACCCATGTAATTTTACGTTTTCTCAACTATGCCCATTGATTTAAAAAAACTCAGTTATACCCTTAAACCTATACATAATTCTAAGTCATACCCTTTGTTAATATGTCATTCTAAATTTCATTACTTTTGTTTATTTATTTATTTTTAATAATTTTTCTAAGATACATTTTTAACTGCATTGACTTATATATATTTTTAGGAAATAAATTAAAACAAAACAATAAAAATTTTAAAGGGAAGTTAATAACAAAGTGTGTAGCCTAGAATATAAGTGAATTAAAGGGTGCCGTTGAGAATTTGGAAATGTTTAGGGTACAACTTAGAAAATGAAAAGGTTGAATGGTACACCTTAGAAAAACCCTTAAAATTTTGGTTAGTAAAATAGAGGATTTTATTTTTAGTTTTGTGTTCTTATATAAGATTATAAGTATTTATATATTCAATGCAATTTAAGAGTCCATTAAATAAAAAATGAAATTTGAAGTGTTATATATTAATTTTATATGTACCATTGAGCTTTTACAATATTGGTCACCATGTACCTCTATTTTTTTATAGTTCTATTGTTTTAAAATACACCATTTATTGTTAGTATTTTTTCTCCCTCTCCCCCCCCCCCCCCCCTCTCTCTGTCTCTCTCTTGTGTTTGTGTGTGTGTTGGGTTTGGGGGGGGGGGGGGGGTTAACTAACTGAGCTATCGTTTACACTCTCAAAATTCAATATGTACCTCTACGTTTTAAATTATTATACCTATCAAAACCCTAATTTAAATTATATAAATATAAAGGAAAATAGCTGATATTGGATTTCATGTGATTTCTCTCAATGTATAAGTTACTATTTTTATTGCTCCCTCCGTTATTTGGGCATTCCTTAAAGGTTCTATCACTTTTACTTTATTCTATATTTGTACATGTTATATAATTTTTTATTATATGTGGAGGCCACCATATCAGGTTAATTATCCCATTAACCAATCATATTTTAATTTGTTATTTTTCTCTCCATTCTCATTTGCTTTTTGACCCACAACCTAATATTTTAATACTAACCTTTTAATCATGAATACTTGAGTGTTTGGCAAGATCTTTAAAGAACGAAGGGAGTCCCTAACTTCGTATATATTTTATTGACTCTGTATTTTATTTTTAAATTTGCAAATGCATTTTAAAAAACGAAGTGCTTTGAAATGCAAAGTGTGTGGTTATGTAATTCTCTACATTGCTCCAAAGATAAGAAAAATTGTCACTAGTTGTTAGATGTAGGCCATTAATAATCTTAAATTATTAGCTAAATTTTCCAACTATGTTTAGTATATCTGAGAATTATGAGTGTTTAAGAGAGAGAAAGAAGGAAAATAAAAGTCTCTAGAACTCGGGAATTTTGACAGAGATAGAGAGAAAAAAGTTAAGTTTAAAATTGGGAGGGAGATCAGAGGTTGTGTTAGAAAAAGGGGGAAATTGAGAGAGAAGTGTGATATTAAGGACTTGTTTGGTTGTCCAAATGAATTAGGGAAAGTTGCGATTCCTAAAAAGTGTAATATAGAGTAGTTGTTTAGTGTAAATAGAGGAAGTTGCATTTCCATAGGAAATTGAAATTCTTATCATATGTGGGAAATAACTTACCACCACCCCCTAGGTAAGTTTCATTTTCCATCTTTAATGTCTCACTAGTTATATAATTTTTCACAATTATACCCATTCCCCATACATTAAATAAAGTTCAGCAAATTCTTATTACTCCATATATTATATGAGAATTGCAATTCCCTTGGTTTCTACCAAACAATCTAAATCCATTTCCTAGGAATTTAACGAGGGAAGTAATTTTCCATGACTTAAATCTCCCCATAAAAAATTATTCCTACAGGAACCAAACGAGCCCTAATTTTTTTATATGTATCCCAAAATGAATCGACAATCGAAAGATAATTGATTCCGTACGTAGCCTATAAAGTATTTTGAACTCTTTCTTTAATGTAAGGGGCATCACAAGTGGATTACAACATTGTAAGTGAACAAAAATGGATATAATTGAAGGAAAGTGCCCATGATAAAATGACAATTACTAAAATACTCTGTATAATATAGGATGAATAATGAAGAATACTACATCTGTTTCACTTTATTTGAAACGCTTTCTGTTCCAGGCAGTTTCACATTAGTTGAAACACTTAAAAAAATTTACGTAATTTTTCTTGCTGGAAATTACTTAACTGATGATTCAAGTGCAAGCATCAGTGACATTAATTATATTAATGAAATAAGTGATGTCAACTTCGAAGGTGGTGATGTTAATGGTAAGAATGCAACCATAGGTGGATTAGTTGCATATGGAAATATCAACCATATGGGTGCATCAAGGGTAGGGATTTGTGTGTGCATGGTCATATATCAATAAGTGGCACGCAAATCAAGGCAAAGAATGATTGATTTTGGGGAACAAGATGGTTTTGCCTATGAGTTTTTTTTCCCACTAGGTTTTTCTCATTTCAGGCATTGAGTCTTTTTATTTCTTGTGGAGTCTTGATCATCATAATTACTAAAATGCATGGAGAAAGGTTTCTTGATTAAAAGATTGGTTCTTGAAGCATTTCTTGAAATTCTTGAAATATGCGCAAATTTGGACGAAGCAAAGGGGCGAGTATTTTGACGATTTTGCAAGTTCTTGGGCACCAAGCAAGTGGCGTGATCTTTAGTCTAAATTCTGATGATTATCTTGTTAATTTATTTAGATAAGTTGTTAGGATATTTTCTTGTTTAGGCAAGTTGTTAGAGTTTGTTAGGCAAGGGATAAGATCAAGTTGCAAGTTACAGTAATGAGTTGGCATACTTATCTTTATCTTGTGTGTGCGTGTCTTTGTGAGGAACGAATTCCCTATTGTTTGTGCGTGTTTTTTAGTTGTTTTTAGCTAGGATTTTTTTGATGATTATACCTATAAATAATCTCAACATTAGGTTGTAAATTAATGAAGTTTGAGTTGAATAAAAGTTTGCTTGTTTTCTTGAAAACAAAAAGTCCGTAATTTTTTTAAGGGTTGGTGGAATTTTCCTTTATACTCTTGTGAAGATTAATTAGTAGCTTTGAGGGTGCTTATGCTTTAATTAAAGGACTAATTAATCAACCTAAATTTGTGAGTTTTGGTGGCCTAGCCTTTAGAGACTCGTAAATTTGGTTTTCTATCCTTGTGAGTTTTTGATTCATACGAAAATTCACATCAAATTTGGTGCTTTCGTTGAGTGGTCGTTTATACTCAAGTGCTCATCAATCTATCAAACACTTGAAACAACATTGCTATGGAAGGTGGAGGTGAAGAAGTTCCTGCTAATTTTCAGAAGGGATTGTCCTTAGAACAAGCTAAGGAAATTAGAAGGGACAATGAAATTAAGGAATTGCGAACCATGCTAGAAGAAGTAATGAACTTTATGTCAGAAAGATCGAAAAATAGTAAAAAGGGACACGCAATTGACGATCTTGATTCAAGTTCTAGTGACGAAAACTCTGGCAGGAGTGCACGCAAACCTAGGCGTGATATTGACACGAGTTCTAGTGATGAAGATGACCGAAACAGATACAAAAAGCGTGACAAACAGAAGGATGATGAACGTAGTCTAAAGTTGGACATTCCTAAGTTCAACGACAGTCTAGATCCGGAAGTTTTCCTTGATTGGCCAAGGGGAACCGAAAGAGTTTTCAATTACAAGGAGTATGATGATCATAAGGCCTTCAGAGTGGCGAAATTAAAGCTAACTTCCTATGCTAGTTTGTGGTATGAAGTATTACAAAGAAAATGCAAAAAGGAAGGGAGATCGAAAATCAGTTCGTGGCGCAAATTAAATAGGGAATTGAGGAAGAAATTTGTACCACATGAATATGAGCAGAATAATTTCCTGAAGATGCATACTTTAAAACAAGGTCAAAAGAGTATTGAAGAGTATATCAATGCCTTTGACAGGTTGTTGATATTATGTGATCTGGAGGAAAAGGAAGACCATAAGGTTGCCCAATTTGTTGCAGGATTGGATGATTCCATTAGGGAGAAAGTGGAATTGCAAACCTACTGGGCTTATGATGAAATATGTAAAGTGGCACTCAGGGTTAAAAAACATGGGAATTCAAAGAAGCCAAAAACATTCTTTAAATCCTATGAATCGAAAAAGGAAAAGGAATTGGTGTATTCCCAAACACCTAGTGCTAAACCTAATTTCGACAATGTTAAAAGGACAGCCACTCCAGTCAAACCACTAACAATCCCTGAAGACAAAAGAAATTGTTTTAAGTGTCAAGGAGTTGGACACCTACAATGAAATTGCCCAAATTCCAGGGTGATTACTGTCAGGGAAGCAAAGGAAATTGAGGATGCTTATCTAGATGTTCTTCTTGAAGAAGGGGAGGATTCTGAATCACAAGAAGAACAAAGTAGCAATGAGATGGAGGAAGTAGAGGCAGAAACACAGGGTCAGGCACTGGTCCTTAGGAGGGTTCTTCAAGCTAAACCAACACCAATTGAAGAGAACCAGAGGGACAAGATTTTCGTGACTAGGTGCAACGTTCAAGGCAAATTGTGTGATGTAATTATTGATAGTGGCAGTTGTACTAATGTGGTCTCTAACCTACTGATTCAGAAATTGAATTACCCCACACACAACCATCCTCAACCTTACAAGTTACATTGGCTAAGTAATACCAGTGATGTTCAAATAACTAAGCAAGCTCTGGTAAATTTCAAAATTGGTCAGTTTGAGGATATGGTACTATGTGATGTCTGTCCTATGGATGCTTGTCATATATTGCTTGGTAGGCCCTGGCAATATGATAGGTTCGTGAAGTATGATGGAAGAACCAATGTTTACATCATCAGGAAACAGGAAACTGACAAGCCAATTGCTTTAAAACCTTTAAAAGTGGCGCAAGACAGGAAGCAATTGAATGTGGAGAATAAGAAAGGAGTGTTCTTGTCAAATCCTAAGGAGTTGAAGAAGGAATTATCTGATTGCCAACAAGTGTTCCTGTTGATGGCAAAGGAAGTGAGAGTTGAAACATCTGTAATCCCAAAAATTCTTCAACCTTTATTGAAGGAATTTGAAGATGTATTTCCAGACGACTTACCACTAGGTTTGCCTCCCAATAGGGGCATTGAACACCAGATTGACTTGATTCGAAGTGCTCAGATTCCCAATAAACCAGCATATCGGTGCAATCCTGAGGAGACTAAGGAGATACAAAGGCAGATTGAAGAATTAATGCAGAGAGGATACGTGAGGGAGAGCATGAGCCCTTGTGCTGTACCAACACTGATTGTTCCAAAGGAAGACGGATCTTGGCGCATATGCATTAATTCTAGAGCCGTCGACAACATCACAATCAAGTACGGATTCCCAATTCCTAGACTTGACGATCTACTGGACGAATTATATGGCTCACAGGTGTTTTCCGAAATTGATTTAAGAAGTGGGTATCATCAGATACGCATGAGGGAAGGGGATGAATGGAAAACAACTTTCAAAACTAAATTGGGTCTCTATGAGTGGTTAGTCATGCCTTTTGGACTCACCAACGCACCTAGTACTTTTATGAGGCTCATAAACGAAGTTTTGAAGCCATATTTGGGTAATTTTGTTGTTGTGTACTTAAATGATATACTGATTATAGTAGAAACAATGAAGATCATCTACAAAATCTAAAGAAGGTTTTTGAAACTTTAAGGCAACAAAAGCTCTATGGGAAATTAGAGAAGTGTTATTTCATGGTAAATAGTATGACGTTTCTGGGTTATGTGGTGTCAAAAGATGGGGTTTCAGTGGATCAATCTAAAGTTGAAGCAATTAAATCATGGTCAATACCCACAAACGTGACTGAAGTACGTTCTTTTCATGGTTTGGCTTCCTTCTACAGAAGGTTTGTAAAAAACTTCTCATCAATTGTTACTCCTATGACTGAATGCATCAAGAAGGATAAGAAGTTTGAGTGGACCAAGGAGGCACAGGCAGCATTCGAAAAAATCAAGGATTTGTTATGCCACACACCTATTCTTGCATTGCCTGATTTCATAAAACCTTTTGAAGTTGAAACAGATGCAAGCAATGTAGGGATTGGCGCAGTTCTGGTGCAGGGAAAAAGACCAATTGCTTATTTCAGCGAAAAATTGAATGGGGCCAGGTTAAATTATTCCACTTATGATAAAGAGTTTTATGCAATTGTTAGAGCTCTGGATCATTGGAGTCATTATTTGAGGCCTAATCACTTCATCCTGCATTCTGATCATGAAGCATTGAAACATATCAATGGTCAACAGAAATTGAATCCTAGACATGCCAAATGGGTGGAGTTCCTTCAATCTTTTCATTTTTCTTCAAAATATAAAGATGGCAAGTCTAATGTGGTGGCAGATGCACTTTCTAGGAGATATGTGTTGATCAGTGTTTTGAACTGCAAGCTGCTGGGTTTTGACCATATCAAAACATATTACGAAGGTGACATGGATTTTGGGCCTGTGATGCAACAACTGGGGAATGGATTAGTAGGATCATATGTGTTAAATGATGGATTCTTGTTCAAAGGGAACCAATTGTGCGTGCCTAGCTGTTCAATAAGGGAATTACTGGTGAGAGAGGCGCATGGAGGGGGTCTTGTAGGGCATTTTGGAATTGCTAAATCATTGAGCATGCTGCAAGAACATTTTTATTGGCCTAATATGATTACAGATGTGGAAGTTGCGATTTCTCAATGTGCTGTATGTCAAAAGGCTAAAGCAACTTTTCATCAAGGTGTGTACATACCATTGCCAGTTCCTAGCCTGATGGTCCCTGGGAAGATGTATCAATGGATTTCATTGTTGGTCTACCTCGAACTGCTCGAAATAAAGATTCTATTATGGTGGTGGTGGACAGGTTTTCAAAGATGGCACATTTCACTCCTTGCAATAAAACTGATGATGCTGTTAATGTTGCAGAGCTGTATTTTAGGGATATAATTCGATTGCATGGTATTCCTAAAACAATTGCTAGTGACAGGGATTCGAAATTTATGAGCTACTTTTGGAAGTTGGTTGGTACCAAGTTACTTTTTAGTACTTCCTATCACTCACAAACTGATGGGCAGACTGAGGTAACGAACAGAGCATTAGGGTTACTACTACATGGGTTGGTAAGTAAAACTCAGAAGGATTGGGATTTGAAATTGGCGCATGCTGAGTTTGTCTACAACAGATCACCTACTTATGCAACCAAACATTCACCCTTTGAAGTAGTTTATGGAGTCAATCCTAAATTGCCAATTGATTTCATTCATGTTCCTAAAGGTGACTTGGTTCATAAAACTGCTTTGGGTAAAATTCAATATATGCAGAAGTTACATGCCCAGATCAGAGCAAGAATTGAAAAGGTGAATGATCAGTATAAGACTCGCGCAAATAAGCACAGAAGCCCACGAAAATTTTAGGAAGGTGATTTAGTTTGGTTACATCTCAGGAAGGAAAGGTTTCCTAACTACAGGAAAAATAAATTGATGCCGAGATGTGATGGATCATTCAAGATTTTGAAAAAAGTTGGTGATAATGCTTATCAACTTAAGCTACCAGGAGAATATAGAGTCCATGCTACTTTTAATATAGGTGATTTATCTCCATATATTCCTGATGAACTACTTCGAAGTTTGAGGACAAACTCTTTTGAAGAAGGGGAGGATGATACAAGTGCAAGCATCAGTGACATTAATTATATTAATGAAATAAATGATGTCAACTTGGAAGGTGGTGATGTCAATGGTAATAATGCAACCATAGGTGAATTAGTTGCATATGGAAATATCAACCATATGGGTGCATCAAGGTTAGGGATTTGTGTGTTCATGGTCACATATCAATAAGTGGCACGCAAATCAAGGCAAAGAATGGTGGATTTTGGGGAACAAGATGGTTTTGCCTATGAGTTTTTTTTCCCACTAGGTTTTTCTCATTTCAGGCATTGAGTCTTTTTATTTCTTGTGGAGTCTTGATCATCATAATTACTAAAATGCATGGAGAAAGGTTTCTTGATTAAAAGATTGGTTCTTGAAGCATTTCTTGAAATTCTTGAAATATGCGCAAATTATTTTGACGATTTTGCAAGTTCTTGGGCACCAAGCAAGTGGCGTGATCTTTAGTCTAAATTCTGATGATTATCTTGTTAATTAATTATTTAGATAAGTTGTTAGGATATTTTCTTGTTTAGGCAAGTTGTTAGAGTTTGTTAGGCAAGGGATAAGATCAAGTTGCAAGTTACAGTGATGAGTTGGCATACTTATCTTTATCTTGTGTGTGTTTTTGTGAGGGACGAATTCCCTATTGTTTGTGCGTGTTTTTTAGTTGTTTTTAGCTAGGATTTTTTTTGATGATTATACCTCTAAATAATCTCAACATTAGGTTGTAAATTAATGAAGTTTGAGTTGAATAAAAGTTTGCTTGTTTTCTTGAAAACAAAAAGACCGAAATTTTTTTAAGGGTTGGTGGAATTTTCCTTTATACTCTTGTGAAGATTAATTAGTAGCTTTAAGGGTGCTTATGCTTTAATCAAAGAACTAATTAATCAACCTAAATTTGTGAGTTTTGGTGGCCTAGCCTTTAGAGATTCGTAAATTTAGTATTTTATCCTTCAACTGACCATCATTTGGAACATTAAATTGTGATTATCCTATACTAATTAATCTATTATAATAAAGTCATAAAAATAATTAACCAACACCACCACCACCACCCCTTTCACACAAAACTACCTCCACATACACCATCCCTTCGCCTACCACAACCACCACCAGTTGTCTCTCTTTATCAGTTGACACTACCACCACCACCAACCTTGGCTTTCTTTCGGTGGAAACCACCACCGCTACTCCACCCTTCATTTGAAACCACAAATACAACCACCAAACGAACCATAATCGCATCTGAAAGACCGAAACTACCAATCCAATCGACAAACACCACCACCCACTCTTCGTCTGTTGTTCGTTCTAAACCCTAACACCACCAGCAACTTTTTGATCTGGTTTTTATGGTGGTTTTTGATGGTGAGTTTGATCTGGTTTTCGTTGGTGGTTTTGAACTGGTTTTCATCCTGGTTTTGATGGTGGTTTCGATCCATGTCGATGGTGGTTTTCGATCTGGTTTTGATTGGTTTTGGTTGCTTCGATGGTTTTGTTGGCTTTGGTGATTGGTTGTGGAGGATTCGGTGGTTGGTTATGGTGGATTTAATTATTGGTGTGATGGTGGTGTGCTAGATTGCTACAAGTGGTGGTTGTGTTGCAATATTGGCGGTTTCCGCGGTGAGGTGGTCGTGGTTTAAGTGGTTCTGGTGGTTGTCGTGAAGAGTTGAAATTTGGTGATAGTGGTATATAATTGGAAAATACCAAGAAGAGGAGGTAGAACCGACGAGCAAGCTTCCGGCGTGTAGTGGGGACCTGCGGCAGGTAAGGCCGGTGTCGCAGGGGCTGCCGGTGTCGCAGGGGCTGCCGGCGTGTAGTGGTGCCGGCAAGGGAGGTCCGGCGAGTGAGGGTTTTGGGTTTGGGGTTTTTCGAAGACTTTGCAGGTTTTTGTTTCCTTTTTTTTCTTGGAATCCTAAAACATGAAACTTATTTGAAATTTCTGTTTTAACGGGATATTTATAGGCACGGATCACGTTTAGGTGAAATTACAAAAATATCCTTAATATTTGAAATTACTTTTATGCCTTTGTTTTAAAACAATTAAGGAAACATTTAAAATTCTAAATTTATAAACTTCTTAAAAATATTTTATAAAATTCAAATTGACATAAAAATAATTTATAAGCTTTATAAAACATATAAATAATTATTTTAAGTCACAGTTAATTAAATTTTCTCTCTTTAATTTATTTATTTAACTTATTTTTTACCAAAAATACTCTAAATAATTATGAAATTAAATTCATAATATTCGTGAAAATACAGGGTATTACACGCAACTTCACAAGCAAGGATCAAAAGATTTACAAATACTTGTGAGCAAAACCAACCACAAATTGTGAAGATGAATCACAAATACATGACAAGAGCTAATAAGCATAGACGCCAACATGTGTTCAATGAAAGAGAATTGGTTTGGTTACACTTGAGGAAGGAAATATTTACACATCAACGCACAAACAAGCTAATGCCAAGAACTGATGGTCCATTCAGAGTCATTGAGAAGATTAGACATTGACCTGCCCGGTGATTATGGAGCTGCGAGTAATGCTTCAATGTAGGAGATTTCTCACCTTACCATGAAGATGCTCCACCTCCCACACGCACGAGCCAACTATTTTCCTTTATTTACCAAACTGCCATCCTCAGGACATTATTTGTCCAAAGGAAATACTATTTGTTGTCCCAAAATCCTTATTGAACTCTCGTCCTCATTTTATATGTGAACGGACAATTTTGCCCCTCTCTAACCTTTCTCTCACAAAGTAAACCACTACCTTGCCATCGCTCATCGCACCACCTAACACCACTCGCCCACCATCAACAACAGACTTTAAAAACAAAAGAGGAAGAAGGGGTTGCGCCTGCCTAGACGCCGATCACATGGATTGTGCATTTGTGGTAGGCACAACCTCTTCTTAGCATAAAAAAATTAGAAAAAAAAAAGAAGGAAGGACCTGTGTGTGGATTAGGGCCGAGTACCATGGAACTTGCGCTTGGATTAGACACAAGTATAATGTTACCTACTAGACACATGTTCCATTATAGTTCTGACAGTTTAATATGCATGGCTTTAGGTATATGGGTGTGACACCCTGGAATTTCCTAACTTAACCTAACTTATAGTTCTAATTTTCCTAATTTCCTAAATATAATATAAATAATGGTAGAAAAAAATATTAATAAATGTATTTCCTACTTAACTAGGAAAATCCAAAGTATTATCGCCATCAAAGTAATACAGCGGAATTCTTTTATTTGAAAACCAAATTAAAACTCCAAAAGAATTCTCTCAAACCAGATTAAAATAAATCTTTATTACAATTCGGAACCGTATTAACGGCCCTTCAAAACCAAGTAAACTTTAAAATTCGATAATCTCAAAGTCAAGAATAAAAATAAATAACTAAAAAGTCTACACAAACTAAGAAAAAAACAATGCAAGCGCTCATCACTCAATCACAGCATGATTGACTATGCTCACCTATACCTGTAGTTTTCTCTTTATTCTAGACAACTACTCGCCATCAAAATGGGTCGTCGTAGGGCCAAGTCGAAGACAAAGCCATGCACACAAAACACAGACAATCAGCAAAGTTGAGTACTTAAATACAAGAGACTATGCAAAACATGATTGACAATAAAATAAAAGAATAAACAACACATACTTCTTATCACTGTCATCACTACATACATGTGTATAGAGTCATCAAATTAAAAATTATCTATTATCTTTAGATCTTTGGGTTTCACATCGAACGGATTTCCTTTCCTTAACAATCGCCCTAATGGGCACCAACTTGGGAGCAACTCCAAGAAGGTATTACCTATGTCACGTAAAGTGACGAAATTCCAGCGCATATAGAAATATAAAAGAGTACAATGTCTTGTATCCCGATTAGAAGTTACTGTAACCATACCTATAACTCTCCCCTTGTTCATAGTCAAGGTATATATGTTTCAAGATTTTTGGTGCGAATCCTCTTTCACTTTACGTGATTAATAGGTTCAACAATTGTCATGACTCACACAAAAATCACATAAAAGCATACATGGCAACAAGCAACACCATATATATTAATTATCTTGATTATAATGTGATTCTAAGATTAATTTTGTGTGTCCTTTATTAATTAAACTTTCCTTTACCATACATTAACTGTGAGTGGCTAACTATTTACTCATTTGCTTCTATAAAAAATGTGAATGAATATTCGCTAACTACCTTTCTTGTTGACCAATTAATCAATTAAACTGCCTTCCTTTCTTTATTGACTACTAGTCAAAACTTCCAAAATAATTAGCATTCCAAATTTTAATGATGTAATAATAATACTATAAATACAGAATGTCGTCTTGATAAGCAAAGCATACTTTTGATGACTTTAATAAAATAGCATGGAAATCAAACAAATCTAGCATGAAGCCTATTTACACTACAAGAAAACATCAATTTTGCAACGGACAAATTCCGTCACGAACTTAAACAGTTCTGTCGCAAAATGTCCCTCGCTAAAATTTTTGTCGCAAATTTCCAAACATGCGACAGAATTTCCGTCGCAAATTATTTGCGACTGAATTGTTGAAGTTTGGGATGGAAATTTCCCTCGCAAATTTGCGACGGAAAATTCCCTAGCAAAGTTAGGCAATTTTGCGACGGAAAATTCCCTCGCAAATTTGCGACAGAAAATTCCCTCGCAAACACTAGTGGAAAAAAAGGCTTTTAGTACCGTTTTTTGGGGCTATTAGTACCGTTTCTAAGGCGTTACTAATGGAGGCGTTACTAATAGCTTTAACTATAGTACCATTGTTTTTGATAAACGGTACTAATAACCCAACTATTAGTACCATTTTTCAGAAAAATGGTACTAATAGGTATATTTAGATATAAAAAAAGTATTTTTAATTAATTTTTACAAATATAATTACTAAAAATGATGGTTGTTACTAATATTATAAACAAAGTAATAATATTCATTACAATAATGTCAAAAAAATAAAATTTTATATAATTTGCTGAGCTAATTTAGGTACACAGTACAAATAACTATAAACAAATCATCAAACCCAACATAAAAAGGAGCAACTAACAACACCTACAACCATCTCCAAATAAGAACAACAGCACCATTAACAAGAACACAAACACGATCAAGCAGCTCTAAACACGAACACCAACATTGGAGCGGTAGCTAACAATGGAAACATCAACACAAGAACATCAACTAACAACGGCAGATCAAACAACAACACCTACAATAAGAACCCCATCTGGTCATTCGTTCATTCTTTCACAGAAATACTTCAAAATCAAATCATCAATTTGAATGAGAGAGCGAAATAAATTAATATGTATTTGTGCATGAGTGACACAAGTAGGCTAAGTTAATGAATGATAAGAATGAGGGGTCAGAACAAGATCAGGTCAAAACTAATCAAATCTGAACAGATTAGATCACACAAGTTCAATTGTACCCTATTTTGTTTGGACTGATCATGTGCGAGGGCACACGGCCACATGTAATAGGTGAGTCTGAGAGTAGTATTAGCAAGCTTCTAGGGCTGGCTAGATGAGAAAATCCAATAAAGCGCCAAAATTTATATCCAATAAATCACAACCTAAATTAATTAGCAACTAAATTAACATAAACACAAACAATTAAATTGGAGAAAATAAAAAAAAGATCTGATATTTCCAACTAGGAGTTAGAAGTTCCATTGAAACAACATCTTCAATATTCTAGGTAGCTTCAATTGCCATTGTTTACTCTCACCTGACAAAATTACAAAATAAATACCACATATTAATTCCTAGGTCAAAGCACACAAGACAAGACTTTCAATAGAAGTGGATAGAAAGGAAACTTACCTCAGCAATTTTAGTCTTCAGACCATCATTCTCACTACCATCTATATCTTCTTCATTAAGAGCAAGCATTATCAGCTCAGGCAGAGGTGCAGGGTCACTTAATTGTATGGCATTAAAATGAGCAAATCGACGCAGAACTTGCTGATACATGAGCTCTTTGCTGGATAGAAAAAAGGGAAAACGAAGATCAAGAAAGCTAGTCTAGCCATTGAACAAACTAAGCAGCAATGTTTAGTGGTTTTTATTTGATGTTAAGGGAAGTAATATTTAATTTGGTAATGCTTACTTGCTTAAACCTATTACCTCTCCAAAAACTAAAATGAAATGTAACTGACTGCAAGGGAGAACTAACAAAGTTGTTTTTTCAATGCAAATGTAGCAGCTACGTACCATGTCAACACCAGCACTTAACACTCCACTTATCAGTCCAATGATTCTCATCTGATAACCCTTATCATGGATCAACAGACAAGTTCCATTTCAAGCTTACTAGTTCGTTGTACAGTGATATGATGTACACTCTAGTCTAGATATACAATACAGTTATAAAGCCAAATGGAAGAGCAGACAACAACTAACTACGTATTCTTTTTGTCATAAATACTACGGAGTAAGAGACTCATGGTTCAATCAAACTACATAAATTAATTGAGAATCAATACCTCAAGTTTACTACATTTGCTAGATAAAGACAAGTCTTATGCTGTAACATAGCAAAATCATCATCTGCCATTCCCACATAGGTGCAGTCTCTGACAATTTCAAGCAGGCCTGGTCAGAGTAACACATTATTAATTTAATAGAACTTATGGCTGAACTCAGAATTCATAATTGCTACAAAGGCAAACAAATTATGAAAAAGCTCACCAAAATGGGAGTTATTATCAATGTCATCAATAAGCTCCTGGATGCTAGTAAGATCTGCACTCTCCTTCGGATTCCTCCTTTGTCTAATAGAAGATCTACAGAGATCAAGCTTTTTAAAGATCTACACAGGTAGAAATTTCTCCAAATAACCCACAATCTGCACCATCAAACACACTAATTCAGTAAAGTTTCCAATCTCAAGATAGTCAAGATGAAGTATACCAGGGTAGCCATCAAAGTTACCATTGTAAAGCTCTCTACGAGTTTGTCTTTAAGAAGTTCCCAGTTTGTGGAGATGTCTTCAGTATTTATGCACCAAAAAAATGCAAGATACTGTCATTTCTCCTAGTTTTCACACTCTCGTGGTATTTCACCAGGAAAGTACTTTGCACCTTGTTGAAGATGCCTAAGTTCAGAATCAACAACAGACAAAGGAAGAAGCAAACCTGATATGCACCATGTGGACAGAGAGAGTAGAACAAAGCCAAATGAATGTTTAACTACAGACCCGGAAACAAAAGAAATTCCAAAACAATTTTGTACGTAAATAAAACTGTCATCATATCATGCATGCACCATGTGGGTGAGAAAGAATTGGTGAATATCTTAACACAAGTGCCAACGAAATGTCGGATTATGAATATTGAACAACAAAGAAGGAAGGATGAGAAAAGAAACAATGGAGAGAGTGGGGAAAATGGGCGAAAAGGGAAGCATATTGTGTATGCACTCTCCAAAATGGAAGGAAAAAAACAGGTTAAACGAGAGTAACTTATCAGATTCCAACCAAAAGGTTTTGTTTACAAACCAAAAACAAAGACTAATTACTAAAAATACATAATGAACCAATTAAATACTAATTAATCAATCAACATTAACGATTTAACACGAATTCAAGCAATCAAAACCTCGTACAAATTAGGGTTTATCACTTGAAACGAAATAAACAAATAATTAAATCACAAAACATCAATTAATCAATGTAATACATAAAAATCCAATCTTTGCTGTTTCATTGTTATTTTATTAAACTAAGGTAAGAGGATCTAATCTCAAAAATTGAAAACGGAATTATTTATCTATGCCATTGCAATTATTAATTGAAAAACTTACCAACAAGAAAAGCACCGACGGCGAACGGCGGAGGCGAGAACCAGCGGCGGACGGCGGAGGCCACAACACAAACAGTGAATTGAAGGGTTTTTGGGTCAGTTAAATGGGGAAGTGAGATGAAAGAATAAGAAGGGCAAAGAAGAAGGAGAATGGCGAAGAAGGAGGAGGGTAAATTGAAAGACTTACAGACATGGCGGAAGAGAAGATAAACGGCGGTGAGAGTGGAGATAGACGGTTGAGAAGTGAGAAAGGAGAACGGTTGTGTTGGTTTAATTTTTTGGCGACAAAATAACATAAGGGTTTGTCGATTTTTTGGGAGGAAAATTTGCGACGGAATTAATTCTGACGCAAATTTGCGAGGGATTATTCCATCGCAAAAATAAAAATCCGTCGCAAAAAACATTTGCTCATTTGATTTGGTTTGTCACTTTTTTGTGACAGAATGGAATCCGTCGCAAACCCTATATTTGCGACGGAATTTATTTTCGTCGCAAAAAATCCGTCGCTATTTTCCCGTTTTCTTGTAGTGTTAAATAATTACCTCTAGTACTTATGTACCTTGTGCTATAACGGTGATGTAAAACCCTGGATTTTTCTAACTTCCTACTTCTCATTTTTCCGGAAAACATATTAAATTAATAAGAATTATATTTATTAAAACTACTAAATGTGGAAAAGCCAAAGTATTACCGCCACCGTGATAACGGCTAAGGCATTTATCAAAGCACTACAATGGAAGTCTTAAAACCAAATTAACTTCAAACTAACTTCAAAACAATTTCAAATTAAAATCAACTTTCAACTTATTACACTTTGGAACCATATTAATGGCCCTTAAAAACCAAACCAAAATTATTATTAAAAGTCTTTAGAAATCCAAACATCCAAAATAACTGTTAGTCTTCATAAGCAATAAAAATAAAGCAAAGCTACAAAACACAGCAAGCGCTCTCACTCCATCCCATCATGAAATGACTTAAGCCCACTTGTACCTGCAACTTTTCTTTTACTAGACAACTACTCACCACAAGTGGGTCATCGTAAGGACAAATCCAAGACAAAGCCATGCACACAAAACAAACGGTCAGCAAAGCTGAGTACATAACTACTAAAGACTATGCAACAACAATAAGAAATAAATCATGCACTCAACTTACCTTGACAAACTTTTTCCTGTACATGGACTCAATTAAACTAATTACTATATTTAAAATTATGGATCCTGCATTGAACGGGTTTCCTCCTTAAAAATCATCGCCCTATTGGGCGCCAACTTGGGAGCAAGTCCAAGAAGGTATTACTATGTCACATAAACTGACGGATATCCAGCGCATTAAAAATAGAAAAGAGTACAACGTCTTGTACCCCAATTAGAAGTCATAGATCATTGTTCCATACGACTCCCCCCCATTGTTCATACTCAAGGTATATACGTTCCAAGAGTTTTGATGCAAGTCCTTTTACACTTTACGTGATTTAACAGGTTTAACAATGTTATGACTCTCATGCAACATCACACAAAAACATGCATCCAATCAAGTAAGCCAATTTAATTATCTTCAAATTAAGTTGATTCCAAATTAAATTTATGTGTGTCCTTTAATCAAATTGATCCTCATGTACCACACATTAGCTGTTGACCACACATTAAATTGTGAGTGGCAACATGTCTAAAAATAATTGCTCATAACTTCTTTTAATTATGTGAATAAAAATTCACAACTATCTTTCTTGTTGATTAAGTAACTAACCAACTTAAAAATAACTTTCTCCTTGATCAATTAACTATTGGCCAAATTAAACTGATCATAATTTTCCAATTCAAGCTTATAAAAATTAAACTTTCTATTTAACATGGAATGTCCTCAAACTTTAAGAACATACTACTAACAAACTTGCCATGCACATAAATTGATGATTCAAAACAAGCATACAAAATTTCATGTAATCAAGAATTTTTCAAGCATGCATTCGAACTCTTATGTTTATCTTTAGTACTTACGTACCTTGTAAAATAACTGTGCTCCGCCACAACTTCTAGAAATGGACTAGTTCAAAGTCTCCTACATAAGGAAAAACCGAAACTAAATTAAAACCTTGTTGACTAAATTCTACATCAACTATAACTAACTTCTATATTGGAAACTTTGTCCAAAACTTCCTTATATGGTCTCTATTCAATTCCATACTTCACTTTTCTTTTCTATTACAATAATACTTAGTTTTCGGGACTTATTTATGCTTTATAAAACCTTAATAAAATTCTTATGCCACTTTAGAAAAGTGGACAGCAATCTAAATTTATCAAAACTCCTTGAAAACTTCTGAAAACAACACAAATCGATCATACAATGTATTACTTAACTTATATGATCAATTTATGCTAATTACATACTTTAACAGCCTAATTAATTAATTTATAAAATATGGCAGCATATTACACATGCTTAAAATCACTTTTAAACTTCATAAAACATACTAAAATTTATATATATCAATATAGGATTGATGTGTGATCATACTAGTACAATTTGGACACTTAAAACTTAATTTAACTTGTTTTTTTTTTTTAATTTTCAGATTTATTTATAAACTTTAAAATCATGAAAAACTTATAAAAACATCATAATTTCATGCCAAAACACTTCTACAATCTACTAGCATATTTATGGAATCAATCTAGGCTTTTGAACAATTTTTCATATGCCAAAACATGTTCATATTATTTATTCAACTCAAATTTATGATTATAAAATTTGGGCAGCTTTATAAATTAAGTTTAAAACCCTTAAAAATCAATCTAAACTTAATAACATCATAATTCACCCAATAATAATCTATGATCATAATATCAAAGTTTAGAACATAAAAATTCATAAAATCATAACTTCATAAAATTTTCAAACCCTAATCTATAATTTCATGAACAACAAAATTAATTCATGCCTTAAAACAATTCATACTTATATCAAAATATGATTAAATTTATAAAAACATGATTAAACATAATTATGAACATGAATTTGCAAGATTGAATCAAAAACAAAGAAGCAGAATTTTTTTTTTTATATAAAAGGTTCAAAAAAATACCAAACCGGGAAGGAGGTGCAGCGGTGGCCGGCTGGGTGGTGCGCGGTGGCTGCTGCGGTGGCGCGGTGGCTGCTGCGGTGCGGTCCGACGCTGCATGGATCCCGAGGCAATCAAAATTCTCTTTTTTTTCGTAAATTTCAACCCCTCTTTTTTTTTCTCCCTTCTTTTCTCTAGATTTTTGGAATCCTAATGACTAGTATGATCATGAAAATTTGAAATTTTAGGTTTTATAGGGTATTTATAGGCCCCAAAGTAGGATTTTGGTGAGGCCCATAAATACTCCTAAATAAATTAGGAAACCTTTGAAATCTATTTTTAGAAACTTTTAAAATATTTTTAACCATAAAAATATTATTTAAGAACACAAATAATTACTTTCCACTAAAACATGTTATTTATTTTATTTTTATTAATTTCTTCTTATTTAATATTCCTATTGAACATAACTTTTCAATAAAAATATTAAAATTATACGAATAAAATACAAAAATACTTTCTTAAATTACATGAAAATATGGGGTATTACAGTCTACCCCCTTAAAAGAAGTTTCGTCCTGAAACTTTGTGTAGGTTAGTGTATAGAATTTGAATAGAGACTACTTTACTTCATACTTTGTTATTGAAACACTATGTTGTTGTAGACTTTAGACACTTACTTGACAACTTTTATTAGACATACATAAAACTTCTTACTTAAAAGTCATAGAAACTCATAAAAACATACAAAACTGAGGGTAAAATGCGCGAAAAATAGGTCGCTTTCTACCCCGCTTCAGAATCGAGTTATGTCCCCGTAACTCTACTACTAACCTGAAAAAGCTCTGTGTATTTTTCTCTCATCAAATCTTCAGCTTCCCAAGCAGCTTCTTCAGTTTATTGGTTAGACCACAACACCTTCACTATTTTGGCACTCTTTCTACGAGTATCTCTGACCTTACTATCCAGGATTTTAATTGGCCTCTCCTCATAGGTCAAACTTTGGTCTAACTCTTTTGCTTCAGGTTGTAACACATGTGACTCGTCTGGCACGTACTTCCTTAGTTGAGACACATGGAAAACATTATGAACTTTGCTCAACTCCATTGGTAGTGCTAGCTTATCAGCTACCTTTCCAACCCTTTGCAAGATCTCATAGGGTCCTATGTACTTTGGGCTCAACTTTCCTTTGTTTCCAAATCTCATCACTCCTTTCATTGGTGATACCTTAAGTAACACCTTGTCACCAACTTTAAACACAACTTCTTGGCGTTTTTGTTCCGCGTAGGACTTTTGTCTATCTTATACTGCTTGAATATTTGCTTGTATTACTCTAATTTTCTCGGTGGTCTCCTCTATTAATTGAGGTCCTAGAATCACTATCTCACTTATGTTGTTCCAACACAAAGGACTCCTACACTTCCTTCCATACAAAGCTTCAAAGGATGCCATGCTAATACTTGCATGGTAACTATTGTTGTATGAAAACTCAATGAAATCCAAGTGATCCTCCCAATCCCCTTGAAAGTCCATAACACAAGCCCGTTGCATGTCTTCCAAGGTTTGTATGGTTCTCTCTATTTGTCCATCAGTTGCTGGGTGAAAAGCTGTACTCATCTTCAAGGTCATGCCAAAGTTCTCCTGAACACTTTTCCAGAACTTTGAAAGAAACCTAGAATCCCTATCTGACATGATATCCTTTGGAACTCCATGTAGCTTCACAACATGTTTTATGTAAGCCTTTGCAAGTTGTTCCATTTTCCATGTCTCTTTCATGGGTATAAACACTGCTGACTTAGTGAGTCTATCCATCACTACCTATATGGTATTATTCTGATTCTTCGACTTCGGTAAGCAAGTGACAAAGTCCATTGAAATGCAATCCCATTTTTATCCTGGTATCTCAAGTGGTTGGACTTATCCTTTTGGTCTCTTATGCTCAAATTTAACCTTTTGAAAAGTAAGACATTTACTCATAAATTCAGCTACTTCTCTCTTCATCCTAGGCCACTAATACATCTTCTTTAAATCCTTATACAGTTTATCGCCTCCAGGATGTACTGAATACGGGGTATTATGGCCCTCCTCCATGATTCTTCTCTTCAAATCCTCACATTTCTGTGGTACACACCACCTTCCCTTATACCTTAAGCTTCCATCCTCATGAATCTTAAAATCCATAGACTTCCCTGCTTTTAACTTTTCCTTAATTTTGTTCAGTTTCACATCTCCGTCCTGGTTCTTCTTAATTTCCTCGAGTATCGTTGGTTGGATACTAAAATTACAAAGAATTCTTTCAAACTCTCCCTCCTTCACTATTTCCAAACTCAATCTCTCTATGTCCTTACATAGCTCATTAGCAACCACCAAGGTGTTCACTCCATGTTTTGTTTTATGACTTAGAGCATCGGCTACCACATTGGCTTTTCCTTCATGGTATTGGATATCTAGGTCATAATCCTTGATAAACTCAAGCCACCTCCTTTGTCTCATATTTAAATCCTTTTGAGTGAAAAATTACTTTAAACTTTTGTGGTCTATGTATATCCTACATTTCACTCCATACAAATAATGTCTCCACATTTTCAAGGCAAACACTATTGCTGCTAACTCTAGATCATGAGTAGGGTAGTTAACCTGATATGGTTTCAGCTGTCTCGAAGCATAAGCTATCACCTTTCTATTTTGCATCAACACACATCCCAACCCATTTTTAGAAGCATCACTATATACATCATAAGAGTCACTTCCATCTAGCAAGGTCAGCACTGGAGCTGTAGTCAAACGCTCTTCCAAGGTCTGAAATGCTTCTTCACACTTATTACTCCATTCAAACTTACAGTCTTTCTTCATTAACGAAGTCATGGGTTTAGCAATCCTCGAAAAGTCTTTCACAAACCTCCTATAGTAACTTGCTAACCCTAATAAACTCCGTACATCCGTTACATTCTTCGGTGTATGTAGGCCACTCCTTAACTGCTTCAATTTTGGCTGGATCTACTTCCTCCCTCTTTAGACACAATATGCCCCAAGAATGCTACTTTTTCCAACCATAATTCACATTTTGAGAACTTAGCATATAACTCATTTTCCCTTAATGTCATCAAGATTGTCCTCAAGTGTTCCACATGTTCTTCCTTACTCTTAGAATACACCAAGATGTAATCAATGAAAACGACCACAAAGTTATCCAAAAACCGTCGGAAGATTATATTCATTAAATCCATAAAAATTGTTGGCGCATTGGTTAACCCAAAAGGCATAACAATGAACTCATAGTGTCCATACCAAGTGCAAAAAGCAGTTTCCGGTATGTCCTCATTAGCAATCCTCAATTGATGGTATCCTGACCTCAAGTCAATTTTCGAAAACATAGTAGCACCTTTCAATTGATCAAACAAGTCATCAATTCTCGGTAATGGATACTTATTCTTGATCGTCACCTTATTCAGCTCCCTATAGTCAATACATAACCTCAAACTCCCATCTTTCTTCTTCACAAACAATACTGGTGCTCCCCAAGGTGAAGCACCATGCCTAATGTAACCTTTTTCCAATAAATCCTGTAACTGTTCCTTTAACTCACTCTTTTCTGCAGGCGCCATCCTATAGGGTGCTTTGGAAATCGGTGCTGTTCTTGGGACTAAGTCTATAGTAAAGTGAATCTCCCGCTTAGGAATCTCCTCCGGAAACACATCAAGAAAGTCCCTCACTACTTCAATATCCTCAGGTTTAGCAGTCTCAACATGATCCACATCTCTAACACTACAAAGGTAAGTTGGAAAACCTTTTTTCACAAACCTAGCAAACCTCATTACTGACACTATTTTGTTGTGTTTCGGTCTTCCTTCCCTTCAATAGCTCACCTTCTTACCCTTATTCATCAACGAGATCTTCTGTGGTTCACATAGAATCTCAGCCTTATGTTTACTCAACCAATCCATCCCTAGGATCACTTCTAAGTCACCTAAATCAAACTCGATTAGGTTAGCCTTAAACTCAACTCCCTCAATTTCGATTAGAACATCTTGATATCTCCTTGTACATTGCACTTCTTGTCCAGAAAGTAACACTATAGACATATCTACTACATCTACTTTTCCCAACACAGGTTTTAACTTTTCTAGGAGTTTAGTGGAAATAAAAGAGTACGTTGCACAAGAATCAAACAAAACTTTAAAAGGAAGAGAGTTAATAGAAAAAGTACCAGTGATCACATCTTTATTAGCATCCGCTTCACTTCGAGCCATCATATTCAGATTTCCAGTGTTTCAGGTCTTAGTCTGTCCTCCTCCATTCCCACTCCCATTCCTACTTCCGGCTTGAGGTGTCACCTTTCCTCCCATATTTCCTTGGAAACCCTTTTATTGTCCCCCAACTGAATTCCCCCTAGCTTGAGAATTTTGCCCCTCCTTTCCTTTGTTCTTAGAGAAGCACTCATACTCACGGTGTCCAAGTTTGTTACACAACCGACAAGTCACTGGGTTCCCTGCACAGTCCTTCCCTAAGTGGATGTTGGGACACTTCTTGCAAAAGTACACACGATCTCCTTGACTAGCCACCTGAGTCCTATTTCCATTTCCAGAATTAGGCTTCCCAAAGTTTCTAATATTACCCTGGAGGTAGTTGTTGAAACGAGGTCTCTTATATCCACCATGATTCCCTTGTTGGTTGAAGTTTCCTCCACCATCCTTCCTTTTCTCCCTCGTCTCGCTTTCCTTTTGTACCTCCTTCTTCTTTTGGTCTATGGCATACAAGTGTGCAGCTCTACCATATAAATCATCTAAGGATTCAAAGATCTGTCCAGCTAGTTGTGACTGTATATCCAAGGGTAACCCTCTCTCAAAACGACTAGCCTTCAACCTCTCAGTTGCTACAGCCTCAGGAGCAAATCTAGATAATTCTATAAACTTAGAGTAGTAGTCAGTAACAGACATACTCCCCATCTTAAGTTCTAGAAACTTCTCAGCCTTCTGTTTCTGAAGAAACACAGGGTAGAACTTATTACAAATCTGCTCCTGAAACATTTCCCAATTAAATCCTGGTAAAGCCCTTATTATAGCCTCATTTTGTGACCACCATAAATCAGCTTCTCCTCTAAGATAGTACACAGCATGGTTCACCTTAAGCTCCTCTGGACACTCAACTGCCCCAAACAATTTATTAAACTCTCTCAACCATCCCTCTAGAACAGTTGGATTGTGCTCTCCTGGGTAAGTGGGTGGCTTGCTTTGAGAAATTTTCATGAAGAGTTTCCCAGTAGGGTCACTACCATTTTCATTTCCTCTGGCAGCTAACTGTTCAGCTACAGTAGCTAATTGCCTCACTACTTCATTCAGGTGATTGTTGTTACATTTAGCCATTCTATTTCTCCTATAGAGGAAAAGACCTTTGTATTAAATTAAGTCTAACTGTAAGTTAGGGCAACATAGACTTAAATCATAAAACACTTTCTCATTTCATCTCATAAAAGAAGTTTCATTCTTTTAAAGTGAATGATTCACTTTGTCTTGATTGTTTACACAACCACTAAAATAAGAATAAAGCACATAAGAAATAAAAATAATTCCCTTAGTTCTATTCTACTTGAGGCTTAGATTCAAAAATAATATTATTACTCAACTTCTCTCATTACTTCTTATGGCTCACTGCCACTTATTCAAACTAAGGTAAACAATGACTTAAACAGCCCAACTAGATGTTAGAAACATCAGCTTTTAGTCTCCAAATACTTCTTATGAGTGATGAGTCTCCAAATACTTTTAGTCTTCTAATCCCTAGACTTACTGCTGCCTCTAATCCAACAATGTTTTCCTCGTATTCAGCTGCATTATTAGTGACTTCGAAGTCTAATTTGACTGATATCGGAACATGTGCACCATCTGGACTAACTAGAAGAACCCCTACTCCGCACCCCTTTTGGTTAGAAGCGCCGTCAAAGTAGAGGGCCCAACTATCGTCTTCCGTCATTAAGAGGTGTTCATCTGGGAAGTTATATGCTTCCATCTTTTCCTCGTTAGGAGGGAACTCAGCCAAGAAATCTGACACTGCTCGTCCTTTAATTGTTTTTGAAGGGACAAATTGAAGGTCAAATTCAGCCAACAAAACAAGCCACTTCGAGAGGCGACCATTTAGTGCTGGCTTGCCAAAAAGGTATTTTAATGGGTCTAAATGGGACACAACATGGACAGAATGGGAAAGCAAGTAATGCCTAAGATTTTTAGATGCCCATACCAAGGCCAAGCAAGTTTTCTCCAACTGTGAATACCGAGTTTCATATTGGATGAAGTTTTTACTTAAGTAATATATGGCCTTTTCTTCTCCATTTATTTCTTGCGCGAGCATGGCTCCGGTAGCAGTTTCAGTGATAGTTAAATATAGCCTTAAAGGGACTCCATGTATTGGTGGTACAAGTATCGGAGGCTTGAGAAGATCTTCTTTTATTTTTTCTAAAGCCTGTTGACATTTGTCATCCCATTCCACCTTTTCTTCCTTCTTTAATTTCTTGAAGATGGGCTCACAAACCATTGTTAATTTTGATATGAATCAACTAATATATTGGAGCCTGCCTAAGAATCCTCGGATTTGTTTTTCATTTTTAGGGGAAGGCATATCTAGTATAGCTTTGATTTTAGATGGATCAATTTCTATACCCCGCGTGCTAACTACGTATCCAAGCAACTTTCCAGATGTTACTCCGAAGGCGCATTTTTGCAGATTCAGCCTCATATTATATTTTCTTAATCTAGTAAAGGATTTTCTTAGGGCAGGAATGTGTTCTTGTCGGTATTTTGATTTTACAATTATGTCATCTACATAGACCTCTACTTCCTTATGCATCATATCATGAAGCAATGTAGTAGCAGTCCTTTGATAGGTTGCTCCAGCGTTTTTAAGTCCAAAAGGCATTACTTTGTAACAGAAAGTTCCCCATTCGGTAATGAATGTGGTTTTTTCCATGTCTTCCGCAACCATTTGTACTTGGTTGTAACCTGCATAGCCATCCATGAACGAAAGGAGTTCATGATTAGCCTTGTTGTCTACAAGGAGATCAATGTGTGGTAGTGGAAAATCATCTTTAGGACTAGCTTTGTTTAAGTCCCGAAAATCTACACACATTCTCACACGCCCGTCCTTTTTCGGAACTGGAACAACATTAGCTACCGATTCTAGGTATTTTGAAACACGTATAAAACCCGCATCTAATTGTTTGATAATTTCCTCTTTTATTTTGAGGGCAGCGTCAGGCTTCATACGTCTTAACTTTTGTTTGACGGGTTTAATTGTTGGATTGAGCGGAATTTTGTGTTCCGCAATTTCACGATCTATGCCAGGCATATCTTTGTAGGACCAAGCAAAAACATCGCTAAATTCTTTGAGCGTGTTTATTAAGTCTGTGCGCTCTTGTAAATTAAGAGTTAAGCCAATTTTTAGTTCTTTTATATCTTGTTCATTACTGATATAAATGGATTCAGTTTCTTCTATTACAGGCGTGCGATTTTCAAATTCTTCCATAAACTTTATTATCTCAACTGGTTCATCATTAGTTGATTTTTCAGCTGAATTAATTATTGCAAGACAATTGCGCCCACTTGTACCTGCAGCTTTTCTTTTACTAGACAACTACTCACCACAAGTGGGTCATCGTAGGGACAAGTCCAAGACAAAGCTATGCACACAAAACAAATAGTCAGCAAAGTTGAGTACATAACTACTAAAGACTATCCAACAACAATAAGAAAACTCAACTTACCTTGACAACCTTTTATTTGTACATGGACTCAATTAAATTAATTACTATATTTAAAATTATGGATCCTGCATCGAACGGGTTTCCTCCTTAAAAATCATCGCCCTATTGGGCACCAACTTGGGAGCAACTCCAAGAAGGTATTACTATGTCACATAAAGTGACGGATATCCAGCGCTTTAAAAATAGAAAAGAGTACAACGTCTTGTACCCCAATTAGAAGTCATAGATCACTGTTACATACGACTCCCCCTATTGTTCATACTCAAGGTATATACATTCCAAGAGTTTTGATGCAAGTCCTCTTACACTTTACGTGATTTAACAGGTTTAACAATGTTATGACTCTCATGCAACATCACACAAAAACATGCATCCAATCAAGTAAGCCAATTTAATTATCTTCAACTTAAGGTGATTCCAAATTAAATTTATGTGTGTCCTTTAATTAAACTGAACCTCATGTACTACACATTAACTGTGAGTGGCTAATAACTTGCTTTCTTCTTGACCACACATTAAACTGTGAGTGGCAACATGTCTAAAAATAATTGCTCATAACTTCTTTTAATTATGTGAATAAAAATTCACAACTATCTTTCTTATTGATTAAGTAACTAACCAACTTAAAAATAACTTTCTCCCTTGATCAATAAACTATTGGCCAAATTAAACTGATCATAACATTCCAATTCAAGCTTATAAAAATTAAACTTTCTATTTAACATGGAATGTCCTCAAACTTTAAGAACATACTACTAACAAACTTGCCATGCACATAAATTCATGATTCAAAACAAGCATACATGATTTCATGTAATCAAGAATTGTTCAAGCATGCATTCTAACTCTTATGTTTGTCTTTAGTACTTACGTACCTTGTAAAATAACTGTGCTCCGCCACAACTTCAAGACAAAGTCCCCTACATAAGGAAAAACCGGAACTAAATTAAAACCTTGTTGACTAAATTCTACAACCACTATAACTAACTTCTATATTGGAAACTTTGTTCAAAATTTCCTTATATGGTCTCTATTCAATTCCATACTTCTTTTCTTTTCTATTGCAATACTACTTAGTTTTCGGGACTTATTTATGCTTTATAAAACCTTAATAAAATTCTTATGCCACTTTTGAAAAGTGGATAGCAATCTAAATTTATTAAAACTCCTTGAAACTTCCGAAAACAACACAAATTGATCATACAATGTATTACTTAACCTATATGATCAATCTATGCTAATTACATACTTTATAAGCCTAATTAATTAATTTATAAAATCTGGACAGCATGTTACACATGCTTAAAATCGCTTTTAAACTTCATAAAACATACAAATATATATATATATATATATATATATATATATATATCAATATCGGATTGATGTGTGATCATACTAGTACAATTTGGACACTTAAAACTTAATTTAGCTTGTTTTTATTAAAATTTCAGATTTATTTATAAACTTTAAAATCATGAAAAACTTATAAAAACATCATAATTTCATGCCAAAACACTTCTACAATCTACTAGCATATTTATGGAATCAATCTAGGCTTTTGAACAATTTTTCATATGCCAAAACATGTTCATATTATTTATTCAACTCAAATTTATAATTATAAAATTTGGGCAGCTTTATAAATTAAGTTTAAAACCCTTAAAAATCAATCTAAACTTAATAACATCATAATTCACCCAATAATAATCTATGATCATAATATCAAAGTTTAGAACATAAAAATTCATAAAATCATAACTTCATAAAATTTTCAAACCCTAATCTATAATTTCATGAACAACAAAATTAATTCATGCCTTAAAACAATTTATACTTATATCAAAATATGATTAAACTTATAAAAACATGATTAAACATAATTATGAACATGAATTTGCAAGATTGAATCAAAAACAAAGAAGTAGAAATTTTTTTTTTTATAAAAGGTTCGAAAAAATACCAAACCGGGAAGGAGGTGCAGCGGTGGCCGGCTGGGTGGTGCGCGCTGGCTGCTGCACGGATCCCCATGCAACCAAAATTCTCTTTTTTTTTTCGGAAATTTCAACCCCTCTTTTTTTTTTCTCCCTTTTTTTCTCTAGATTTTTGGAATCCTAATGACTAGTATGTTCATGAAAATTTGAGATTTTAGGTTTTATAGGGTATTTATTGGCCCCAAAGTAGGATTTTGGTGAGGTCCATAAATACTTCTAAATAAATTAGGAAACCTTTGAAATCTATTTTTAGAAGCTTTTAAAATATTTTTAACCATAAAAATATTATTTAAGAACACAAATAACTACTTTCAACCAAAACTTGTTATTTATTTTATTTTTATTAATTTCTTTTTATTTAAAATTTCTATTGAACATAACTTTTTCAATAAAAATATTAAAATTATACGAATAAAATACAAAAATACTTTCTTAAAATACGTGAAAATATGGGGTATCACAGATGATCCGTCACTACTTCTAGAAATCACTCTACTCGAATTCTCCTACATAGGAAAAATCGAAACTTAATTGAAACCACGTTGACTAACTTCTACAACAACTCTAAACTAACTACTTACATTGAAAAATTGTCCAAAACCTTCCCTATATGGTCTCTATTCAATTCCGTACTTTATTTTAATATTTCCTATGCAAAACACCTAATTTTCGATAATTTTCTAAAAATGGCAACTTTGTAAAGTTGCTTAAAAACTCCTTAAAACCTTTCTAAATATTATAATTTGAACTTAAAACAATAGATTCATGTCCTAAGATCATCATATGATGTTTTGGTGTGTTAAAAACAATTATAACTTATTATTTCATGTGTTACTATTTTTATTATGTATGAACTATTGCCATTAGAAATTTACAGTAATATATTTTAATTCAAAACTCATCAAAACCCTTCTAAAACTTTATATTTCAAGCATAAAACACTTTTAGAACCTTATACTATCATCATACTTATAAATTATAATCTATGCATTAAAATAATTTTTCTTGCTTAAAAACGTGTCCATAATATTTTTACTACTAATTTTCATGCTTTTAAAATTTTGACAACAATAGTAAATTACTTTTAAACCTTTAAAAACAAAGCTAAAATTCATAAAATCATCATAAATTAATATTATAACAATCTAAAATCATAAGTTGAAAATTTAGAGTATTGAAATCATAAAACTAATAATTTTTCATGACTTTATAAACCCTAATTTTATAATTTCATGAACAAACTTATTAACATGAATTTTAATTTCTAAAACATGATCATAAACTTCAAAACATGATTAAAACTATATAATAAGATTAAACATAATTATAAAACATGATTTGGACAAGATTAAATTAAAATCAAAAAGAGAAGAAAAGTTTTAAAAAAAATAAATAAATAAGTTCGAAATTGCCAAGAAGGGAGGAGGACGGTGGCCGACGAAGGGCTGTCGGCGGAGGGGCTGGGGACGACGAGCAGGGGGCGCCGGAGTGAGGGAGGAGCGAAGAAGTTTTTATTTTCTTCTTGTTCGTCCGCACCCCCCCCCCCCCCCCCCC